>SNVD02000006.1:0-12960 GCA_013180625.2 Boswellia sacra | reverse complement strand
ACTTAGAGAAACTTTATGTGAATAAAGCTTGGTGTTGAGATCTCACAAGACTCTAGAACCTGTTTGGTCACGTTTGAGGTGAAATCCTAGGCTTCACAACATAAAGGAAGTGATTTAAGCCTTCTTTGGATCGATTGACTCTTTCAAGCCCACCCATACTTACTTCATTATCACTAGTATACCCTATTGAGCCTAATCAAGCCTTTTCTTTGTCTAACTACAAAATGTATCCTAACAATGGAAAATTTTTTCTTACATAGTACCTTCACTCATAACATATAAACATTCTAAAAAAGAGCATTGAGAGCTATGCTTATGGGAGAATGAAAGGAAGTTGACAAGTTATTCTGCAATTTTGAGCTCTAAGAAAAGAAGAAGAAAAAAAGGAAGAAAAAGAAAAAAGAAGAAGAAAATAAAAAAGAGAGAGAGAGAGAGAGAGAGAAAACGAAAAAAAGAAGAAAAAGAAAGAAAAAGAAAAGAAAAGTGCTAATCCCATTGCGCGTAAAGTGTAGGGGTGTAGCCACTCAAAATAAAAAGCAAAGCAAACATGGTGGGTGGAAACTCAAAGTTTGGGGGCACAAATGGAAGAAGTTGATGCTCTCAATTAAAACCTAGAATGGTTGTATGACTATGGGTGAGATAACATTGTAGTTTACTTTATCATACCTTGACCCTAGCCTGTCATTATAAGCTTGATAAAGCCCTAATGATCCTTGATGTTATGATAAGCCTACATTAGTGGAGAGTGGTGCGAAAAGCAAGCTTATGGTAGTCCTTCTATCTTTAGAGATTGATTACTAATTTTTGTTTGCATAAAGCTATCCAAGTTTCAACAAGTGAAGTATGATTGGCTATACACGCACACAGGAAGAGTCTTGAATGAAGCAATTCTGCTTAGAGTCCAAATTATGAACAATCACAATGTCAATACATTACCATTGAGCTGTTGAATTTGAAAAATCTTTGAGGAACTTGAATGTGAATTAAATTGATACACAACTTACATTCAACATTTCAATTCATTATTAGAGGATGTTGGAAAGAAGAAAATCTATCAACAGTTTCCATTAAGGGTATCAAATAAGCAACTTTGCCACCAACAGTGAAGAAGCACGATATATGGAAAAAGTTAGCCATTTTTTTCTAGAATGAATGTCTACAAAGAAGGAGGAATAATGCCTTTGAAGTTGGATGAAGAAATTCCCCACGACAATACTAAACTTTTCATATAGGGGGTAAAGAACTGCCTATTCATCTTAAGAAGCAAAAAGAAGCAAAGGGTAAAGACTTGCCCATTCATCTTAAGAAAGAAAAGAAGTAAGGGGGTAAAGAATTGCCCTAACCATCTTGAAAATCAAGGTAGATAGAATTATCTCAACCATCTCAAAGGAAGTGCTAGAAAATGATGCTAGAATGGACAACCTCTCTTATAGCCAAATGTGAAGAAAAAAAGAAAAATAAATAAAAGCCTACTAAGTCGAAAACTTGAAAAAGGCAGCTTAAGCAAAAATTGAGGCAAGCTCGCTAAGCTAAAAATCCGAAAGACCAGCTTAGGCAAAAGTTAGGGCATGAAAGAAAAGAAGAAAAAGCCCGCTAAGCTGAAAACCCGAAAGGGTAGCTTAGGCAAAAGTTAAGGCATAAAAGAAAAGAAGAAAAAGCCCGTTGAGTTGAAAACCCAAGAAAGGTGGCTCAGGCAAAAGTTAGATCAAGCTCGCTAAGTCAAAAACCCAAAGAGGGCGGCTTAGGCAAAATTAGAGCATAAAAAAAATGAGAAATGAAATGAAAATGAAAAATGACTGAACTCGCTAAGTTAAAAACCTAAAAGACAGCTTAGGCAAAATTTAAGGTTAGAAGAAGAACCTGAAGAAGCAGAAAACTGCCACCGAACCTCTAACTCGGATCAACCCTGACTCGATCCAGTCTGATCAATGTCTTAGATGGAATCAAGGGAATTGTGGTGAAACTAGATCCCATCTAAGGAATGATGGCTGTAAGATGTGGATCTCCAAGACCGTTTGGTGATACCAATAGAAACCATGTAAGAAGGTAAAACTGAAGAAGGCAGAGCCAATAGGACGAGGTCCTATCCATCATTTCAAGCAAAGGCATGACGGAGATAATGTCACTTTACTGCCTCTAGTATGAATGCCCATGGTAGAAGTTGGGAATCTAAAAGAGTTAACAGGATCAAATATTTTCAGAACTAGATAAATAACAATTAAGTATATAGAAGAAATCCTCATATAGAGGAGAAAGCTCTTGCCTATTGAAGCGGAAGACATGAGGATTCCAAAAGGTTGTGCATTCTTTAAGAAAAGGAATGTTGAGCTTTACATGTTGAAGGAATTTTGGATTGTAGAATCCACTAGATTTAAGTCATTTCCAATCATTGTCCCTTAAAAGCTTCAAGAGAGACTGGAAGGCCTTTGAGAATGACCTTAAACATATAAAAAATGTGAGGAGAGGCATTGGAAAACGTGAGGAGAAGTAGAAAGGAAAAATGAAAGGTTGATGATGACAATCCTCACTCATCATCACGAACATCAATCAAAGAAGTAGCAACCTAGGCCTGAAGACGCTCACCCTTTCACTCTAGACACTCGATTTGCTGACGACCTGTCTAGTCCAAGCAAAAAGCATATAGTTAGAAAAGATAATTAAGATATACATCATGCATACATGAAACATAAAATCTTTTCTTGCAAGAAGCACAATTCAAAATGGTATACAATCCAGAAGTAATCAAGTAGAACCATAATGTAGTATGAAATACTAAGGGTAATCGTAAAAGGAATGGGCTCAACACCTTGAGGAGATATAGCAATAGCAGTGAGATGTGCAAGTCAATC
The DNA here is from genome assembly GCA_013180625.2 of Boswellia sacra. NCBI lineage: Eukaryota > Viridiplantae > Streptophyta > Magnoliopsida > Sapindales > Burseraceae > Boswellia > Boswellia sacra. The sequence goes on along the minus strand of SNVD02000006.1, from coordinate 10,111 downwards.
TCAATGAGACCCAATAGAAGCAGCACGATGTGCAAGTAAATCTTGATAAGACCCAATGGAAGCAGCACGATGTGTAAGTCAATCTCGAGGAGATACAATAGAAGCAGCGTGATATGCAACGCAACTCAGTCTTGGTAAGACCCAATAGAAGCAGCACAATGTGCAACTTAGTCTCGATGAGACCCAAGTAGAATGACATGCAAGTCGCTCGGATAAGGCAATTCAGTCTTGATGAGAACCAATGGAAGTAGCATGATGTGCAAGTCGCTCAAATAAGGCAATTCACTCTTGATGAGAACCAATGGAAGTAGCATGATGTGCAAGTCACCCAGATAACCCAATTTAGTCTCGATAAGAACCAATGGAAGTAGCATGATCTGCAAGTCACCTGGATTAGGCTCCTCAATTAAGCACGATGTATAAGCCGTATCAATCAGGCAGCTTAGCCTCGATAGGACTCCTAACAAGTAGCACGATGTGCAAAGGCAGTTTCATCTCGATGAGATTCCCTTTAAACAACATGATGTGCAAAAGCAATTACTATAAAGAGGGCATCTCATTTGAAGAAGGATTTCAACCTTAAAGAAAGAATTTACCTCGAAAAAAGCATCCACATTGAAGAAGGAATCCGCCTCAAAAAAGCATCTTCCTTGAAGAAGTTATCCACCTTGAAGAAGAAATCTCCCCCAAAGAACGCATCTTCCTCGGAAAAGGCATCCACTTTAAAGAAGTTATCTCCTTCGAAGAAGGTATCCACCTTGAAGAAGTAATCTCCCTCGAAAAAGGCATCTACCATGAAGAAGGAAGGTGTCAACCTTGAAAAGGCATCTCTTTAGTTTCAAGAATTTGAAGTCTACCTTATAGAAGGAATTTTGTAGAAGAAATTTGAAGTTCAGCTTAAAGGAGTTGAAAAAAGAAAAAGATTCATAGTCAAATAGTTGGAAGGGTAAAGGGTAAAAGGTCAAAGAGAAAAAGAAGAGAGCGAAAAGAGAGAGAGGAAAAGAGAAAAGAAAAAAAAAAGAATGAAGAAAGAGAGAAGAGAGAAAAAGAAAGAGAAAGAAGAAAGAGAGAAAGAGAGGAAAGAAAAAGAGAGAAAAAGAAGAAAAAAATAGAAGAAAGAAAAAAAAAGAAGGATTCTTCATCAATCCTAAGATGCTGAAAGAATTTTCGAACAGAACCGGTGATAAGCACTCGGCCATGGCAATGGTTTAGCAACTCACAAGGAAAGAAGAGTAACATCTAAAAACAATTTGTTTAAGAACACACCGAACAAGGTAAAAATTTGAATTGATTTTACATCATCAACAAATATTTTTTGCAGGAACTTGCAAAAACAAATGGAAGAATCCCCAATAGGTCAAAAAATCAACAACATGAGAAGGAACTCCCCCGTGAAGAGAATGGCGAATGCAAGAGAAGTCAAGAATGAAGAATGTCAGAACATGATAAATCAAGAGATTTTCCCCAGTGGATTAAAAGGAATTAAGAATAGAAACAATAGTACTTGGGCATGAAACCCATTGAATGCGAAATCTGAAAAGGATCGAAGAAGAATAGTTAGAAAAAGGGCATGAAACCTAACGAATGCAAAGACTGAAGAAGATTAAAGAAGAATGAAGAATAGTTAGAAGAAGGGCATGAAACCCAGCAAATGTAAAGTCCGAAGAAATCGAAGAAGGTATGAACGCTACTTAGCCGAAGGCATGAAGAATGAGAAGGTCTAAAGACCGCGAAGTAGTGCATGATAAAAGTTTTCCCAGTGGGCATGCATTAGAATGAAATCCTAAGAAGTAGGTGCACCGAAGAGTGTTTTAAGCCCTTAGAATAGGCACAAGCCTTAAGAAGAGGTACACTGAAAAGTGTCAAAAACCCTAAGAAGTAGGTGCACTTAAGAGTGTTTTAAGCCCTTAAAATAGGCACAACCCCTAAGAAGAGGTGCACTGAAGAGTGTTGAAAACCACTGAAGAGTGTTAGAAACCCTAGGAAGTAAGTGCATTGAAGAGTGTTGGAAACCCTAAGAAATAGGTGCACTAAAAAGTGTCTTAACGTAGCATCATAAGGATGCTTTCTAGCCCTTAGATGGACATATTAGCCCTTGAACGTGCACATCCTAGGAAGTAGGTGCATTGAAGAGTGTTAGAAGCCTAAGAAGTAGGTGCATTAAAGAGTGTTTTATCGTAGCATTGTAAGGATGCTTTCTAGCCCCTATATAGGCACAGTAGCCCTTGAACAGGCACATCCGCCCTAAGATAGGGACATTAGCCCTTGAACGGGTACATCTGCCCTTAGATGGGTACATTAGTCCTTGAATAGGTACATCCGCCCTTAGATGGGCACATTAGCACTCAAATAGTTACACCTTTTTATGGGAATAGAAGAAGAGAGAGATGATGATAAAGTCTGATATAATAAGAACGAAGGCGAAGACGCCGAAAGGAAAGAAAGAAAGACGAAGCAAGAGTACTTTGTCGACTTTTGTGTCTCAAAAACCTCTCCAAAGTAGGGTATAAGGTGTAGACACTGAATTTTTTAGGCTCAATGAAGGAATCAAGATGAATGGTGAGCAAAGATAATGACCAAAATGCCCCTAGAGGCCAATAAAGGAAAGGTGAGACAGAGTTGATGAAAGGTCTCAAAAACTGATATATGACTTCAAAAAATCACAGAAAATAATCTAGGAAGAACTGATGGTGAGTCATGTACCACTGTGAAGCTACGGATGTTTAGTTTTTGTAGAAATTTACGGATCACAAATCGGAGTTGAACTCAAAAAGTTATAAGTGATTGAATAGACAAAGGTTAGAAGGGACTGTATTACAAAATTATAAAATAGGAAGGCCGGTGGTCAAACAGTCGGCAGGCACTATTTGACCACCGACCAACATTGTTCATCTGAGTGCTATTCATGATTACTATTTATCTGAATCCCACATTGGTTTTTTTTCACATTTTCACTCCAAGGAAAGCCTATATAAGCACACCTTGGACACTCTTCTGAAGGCATCTAGAAATCCTCTTTCTTCCTCTAGGACACATTTGTGAGAATTCCAAGGAGTCCTTTCTAGCCTAATATTTTTTTGGGCATTTTATATTGTTCTAAACTCGGAAAGGGTATGTTCTGAGAGCAGTTTTCTCCTCTCCCTCATATTTTCTCCTTTATTTTTCTTACTTAGAATTAAGCATGTTTAGGTTTATTTATGCTTTGAATAAGCATGTTTAAGATTTATTTTGATGCTTAGAAGCATGTTTAGGGTTTTATGAATTGTCTAACCCTTATTTGTTTTGCAATATGGATAAGCGTGTCAAGGTAAGTCCACTATCTCTCCTTTATTAGAATCATGCTTAGGAGTTTAATTTCTTTGCGATTGCTTAAAAACATGTTTTGGAGCACATGCTTAGAATCATGCTAGAGAGAACTTATATTTGCTTTAATGTATGCTAGGAAATAGCATAGAATGGATAAGAGTTATCGTTTTGCCCTTGAATGTCTTGTTTAAGCTAGAATAGCTATGATTGATTTCAATTGTTTAAATTAGGCTAGAAATGCCATGATTAGGCTATAATATACCATGATAACCATGTTAGGATAGAAATGCCATGATAATACGAATTGATATGAATTATGCTAGAATAGCAATAGGTAGACTGCCATGGTAGAATTATCAAACATAGTTAGAAGTGCCACGTTACTAGATTATTGATTTGTTTGATTTATAATTTGTTTATTTATGAATGTACGAATGTTTGTACATTATGAAATGTAATTGCGTGATGCCATGAAGTGATGGTGGACTCACATTGATGGTGAGGGACTATTACTTAGAATTAATATTCAAATATATGGATGTATGGAATATTTTATTATTGTTGAAGAACAAATGATGTAATCCTCTTCCCATTCCCCCATGTATGACAGAAATGTAATCTATTCTCCTCCCCCTTTTTTTGAATGAATATACAACTGTCATTGATTGAATAATCACATTGCATGCCTAAAGAAGATAAAATGAATAATATGTGCATAAAATCAACAATCTAAGTGGACTAAGTAACAACACAAGTTATTTCTATTTGGCATTTCCCTAGTGGAGGCCGGATTTACATTCGGGTGAGTCGAAAGACTCATACCTAACTTCTCAAACCCATCTCTGAATGGATAAGGATAGTTTAGGTCCCAAAGCGAGGGATCGGATTGCCTCCATTCATTCCCAATTGAAAAATTGGGTGGCGACTCCTTTCTCTAGACATACCCATGGCTCGTTTGTGTTCCCTTAAGTCTCAAAAGAGGTTTTGATACAGTGTCGTGGTTACAAACGCTCTGACAGGATGAAAGCCTGTTCACAGTCACCACCAAATTATTCAATTAGGAATGAACAAGGGCAATTTGATCCCTCGTTTTAAGACCTAAACTACCCTCATCCCTTTAGAGATGGGTTCAGGAAGTTAGGTACGGATCATTTGCCTTGTCCAGATCAAAATCTGACCTCTACTAGGGTATACCAAATAAAAATAACTTACGTTGTTATACAGTCTGCCTAAATGGTTCGTTTTATGCACACATTGTTCGTTTTATCTTCTTTAAGAAAATAAGGTGATTTCATTCATGGCAGTTGTATATTCATACAAAGAAATAGGGAGGATAATAGAATTACAATTCTTTTCAGACATGGAGGAATGGAAGGAGGATTACATCGTTCTTCAACAAATAAAAGAAATTTACTTCTAAACACTTCAAATATCCATTCATCACATTCATTGCATTCATTGCATATTATAAATTCAATATAAAAATTCAATTCAAGACTCAATAGATAATGAATTCTTCACTACCATATGTGAATCTATTCAATATCGATCGGGCCTTTTTCATGGCATCATTTAACTTCATACATTTGTTTAATCACTCTAATCATTCATTCTAAGTGATGGTCCCTCACCATCAATGTGAGTCCACCACCACGTCATGGCATCATACAATCATAATTATTCAATTATACCTCTAAATATTGAGAATAAAATCAATTAATTAAAATTCAATACAAAGCTATAGTCTAGAGTCATGGCACTTCGACCTAGATTTGATAATTTTATCATGGCATTCTAGGCTATTGCGATTCTAGCATTTGGTTACAATTTTAAATATGGCAATTCTAGCCTAGCATGGCATTTCTAGCCTAAGTCTATCAATCATAACAAAACATGGCTATTCTAGCCTAACTCAATCAATCAATGAAGATAATCATTGCAATTTTTGTCGATCAAAACAATTCTTGCCTATTCTATGCAATTTCCTAGCATGCATCAAAAAAATCTTTAAGCCTTCTTAGCATGATTCTAATCATATGCTCTTAAGTATAATTCTAAGCATTCACAAAGAAATTAAACTCCCAAACATGTTTCTAATAAATGAGGCATAGATAACTTACCTTGATAAGCATTTCTATCTTGCAAAACAAAAAAAGGGGTTAAACCATTCATAAAACCATAAACATGCTTCTAAGCATTAAAACAAAACCTAAACATACTTATTCGAAGCATGAAAAATAAAGAAGAGAATATGAGGGAGAAGAGAAAACTGCTCTCAGGATGTACCCTTTCCGGGTTTAGAGCAATATAAAACATTTGAAAAATATTAGACTAGAAAAGACTCCTTACAATTCTCACAAGTGTGTCCTATAGGGAGAGAGAGAGGATTTTTGGATGTGTCTTCAAAAGTTAGAGGAAGGGGGGGTGGGTGGGTGTGGTTGGGGTTGGTTTATATAGTTGAAGGGTTCATATGAAAAATAAAGGTCGGAGGTGTAATTTTTCAAATTAGATGACAAGTAGTCGGTCAACTATGGGAGGATCGTCGGCCAACAATGGGATAGCCAACTAGCTATGGATGGACCACTTGTCGGTAGTAGGACAGCCAGGTCCTACAACCACCGGCCAATTGTAGCCCACTAATCCTTCTTGTTTCATATTTTTTGAATGCAATCCTCCTTCAACCTTTATCTGTTCAATTGCATGTAACTTTTTAAGTTCAACTTTGATTTTCAATCCATAAAATTATGTGAAAACTAGACATCTATAGCTTCGCAAAGGTATATGACTCATCATCAGATTTTTCTTGGATTAATTTTTGTGATTTTTTGAAATCTTGTGTCAGTTTTCAAGACTTTTGGTCGGCTTCCTTTCACCTTTCTTCCTTTTGCCTCCAAGGGGCATTTCGATCATTTCTATTGCTTGACATTCATCTTTACTTCATCCTCGAGCCCCAAAAATCCAGTGTCTACAACATCCTGTTGATCACCACCTTCGCTTGGTCTTTCTCACTCTCTTGTTATCATCATGGCGACCTTCTCCCTCCATCAAACTAGGTATTCAGAAAACATCTCATTCCCTTTCTGTTGGGTTGATTGTAGATCTTTAGAGTTGTTTCTAACTGAGTGTTGTAGGAATATTGATCAAAAAAATTTTCGGACAATTCTGTCCAATCCTCTCAAACCTTCTTTTCCCACATATAATACCATGTTAGAGCTGGACCTTCCAAAGATCGAACGAACAACTCTACAATTTGTTCTCTTGACAAGTCTATCATCCTGTCATCCTAACATAATGCCTCATGTGGTCCTTTAGGTCACCTTTTCCATCAAACTTGGCAATATCCAGCATTTTGAATCTTGATAGGATTTTATTAACTCCAATCAACTGCATATCAGATAGATCGAGGTCCCCTTGATCTCCTTTCTTTTCATCAAATCATGGACTTTTTCCACCTTTTGAGAAAACTATTCTAGCTGCTTGGTACGCTTTGACTTTAGGTAGTCATCCATATCAAAGAACTCTTCTTCCTCCTTGGGATTGGCTAGTATCTTAACCTTCCCTTTGCTTGCACCAAATCCATATGCACTTGATTTCCTTCATCTGTTGTATGAAGTTGATCATGGTTGGATTCTCTATTTGGCACCCCTCCTTGATTAGAATTAATGTTTTGGCTGGTGTTTGGGTTTGGGCCAGTATCAATGTTTGGGCTAGTGTTTAATGGTGGTAATCTGGTGGTTATCATGGTCATCATCTCCATCATCTACCACCTCTTGGCTTCCATGTCTACTCCTATCTTATTCATCCTCTTATGTGGGTTCTCAAGTCTTATGTTTACTCTCTCCATAGTGTCGATTCTTTCCAGTCTTCTGCCTTACCTAACCTAATCTATTATGACTACAAAACAAAGGTATCAGCATGATGCATGCATGTATGCATGGCCTGGATATATCACATTGTCATAATGAATTAGGACAAAGCAACCTTCCGACTTTCTTTCTCCCACACAATAGTGAAGTCTTTACCCTAGGATTTTGGCTTCGATTGTGAAAGGGTCATCAACAGGAGACGTGAGATTGTTTACAAAACTCTCACTGCAAAGTTAGTGTGTTCTCTTTTTGGGTCAAACATTTATATTTACAGTTTGAAAATAGTCTGGTGTCCATATCAAAGTTATCAAATGCTCAATCACTCGCACTTTTCAATCACGATCTCATAACATTTCAATATTGCTTGGTCAACAATCAAACGCAATATCTAAAATGACTATCATCAAATAATCCAAGCAATGTTAACCAAGATATCAAACTAAGCAAATATTATGTACTTGATTGTGTGAATAGTTTGTAAGTATAATAATGCTAAGATCAATTATGACTGTGATTCTATGACAATTGTTTCACAATTATCATAGAATCATAGTTAGCTAAAAGAAATATTGAAGGAAATGGTTACTAAATGTTCACACATGGCATAATGGATTTGCAATTCGCATCATGTTGTTTCCATATCTATTTGACTTCAAAGGAGATCAAACCAGAGATTTTGGTATCCTACAGGGTAGTAACTAGGTCAACTATATAAGCTTCAAGCTGTGTTCAATGGCTCAGAGTTCCTTCGAGCAAAGGGTGCCCTATTGGGCCAATCCCTTTTATACCTTTCTGTTGGTCCATGCTCAAAGATGGTGGTCATTGACGATATGGTTCATCTAAGGGTCTTATGGAGCAAGAGACTTGCCATACTGAAGCCACCGGGTCAAATAAAGGCAATATGTGATTTGTTTGTGTGTGTAGTAATGCATTCGATATCATTAATGAAAAAGAAACTAGTAACCCAGTATTCCCAATCAGAATCAACTTCTCTACTATCCTTAATGAAGTTGCCAAACTGTGGATGGGGTTTCCACCCTGCCAGAGTTGTGATGATCTCGGCACTACTTTTCCAAGTTCCATAAGGAAGCTTGGAGGGTCATTGAATCAAGCCACGGAGGCAAGATCTAGAGAATCGAAATGGAGTCGTCACCCAAGTAATTAACTGTGAGAAATTGTGAGTGACAGTAATAGATCCCCTACTTCTGGACATAACTACTGATCACCCCTTCAGAGCTAGGTTTGAGAAGTTACATACAGACTTTCAGTCTGCTCAAATAATGTCCGGCCTCCACTAGGGTCTACTGGGTTGGTTGTTTCCAAATTATTAATTTCATCCATCTTGATCCTAGATTCATTTTTCCACAACCAAATCTTATCTTTTTAATTACATATGGGTGAAGCAATTTATGTACATCCTTAGAAAAAGGGAGAAGAATGGAGATACATTTGCCATCAAACATGGGAGAGTTAGGGAGAGGATTACAACCATTTCCAAAAAGGTGCATAAAAGTGAATGACTTACAATGATAGGTAAGAAAAAAATAAGAATTATAGGAGAATTCTAATAAATACTTCAAAAGATAAGCAAACAAAATATAGATCATAAACGAAACATGAAATCACAAAACAAATCACAACTACTAGAGATATAAAACATGTGTTCAAGCAACTTTCTAATGAACATAAGACAATCCAAACAAGCCATGACAAAGTAGTGAACAAATCATGAGAGAATTATCATGAAGAATCTTACATTTGACAAAGAGTGATAGAAGAGCATCATTTCAAACACATAAATGGATCAAAAGGTAATCTAAGTTCATCTTTAATAAAACAGGAAAGGTTTAAAAAGATTCAGAGAAGTCAGAAAAAGAGAAATTCAAAATGAAAAGAATTCTTGAACTTGGCATAAAGCAGGCATGTGCCTCTGCTTAATTATTAAGAACAGGTGCACACCTATTCATGACAGTCAAGAATTGAAATCGTTTCTTTTTTTTTTAGACAGCATAGGATTAAAGCAAGAAAAGGAATGGAGGCAGAAATGAATCCATCTGAGGCAAAACAGACTCAATATAACTTTAAAATGAGAAAAAGAAAAGAAAGATGTACATGAAACCATAAATCAGGAAAACAGTAAAAAGAAAGCCTAGATCCTGATGAACAAGCATGTGGCCACATGGAATAGATGCACGTCCACTCGTATCTATAGGCAGAAATAAAGATCAAATGAGATTATTCATAAGACAAGTTCTGAGTGAGATGAAGAGGTGTGCACCTGTTGCTAACCAAATCCCGAATTCAAAATGAAAACAGAAAGAAAAGATTAGGAGAGAAAATTGATTTGTATTTCAAAAATTGATTAAAACATTTAGAACAATAAATGGGGAAGAAAAGATGAGAAAGTATGGATTCCAAGTCTCACTAAGCAATTATGAAATCATGAACAAATAGCATAACATATTATTCTAGAACTTAGACTAAACAGTGAGCTAATCATAATATACCATCACTAATCCAAACATACCATAAAACTATATTTAAATAAGCATGCATTACTTAACAAATCATGTTAATCTTAGTCTAATCATGCTTAACTAATTAATTAACCAATTAATAAACTAACCAAACATGGCAATAGCACAATTAAAATCCTAAGCTAAATATTACTTCTATGCATGCTCCTAATCATAAGATTAAAATCCTAATCATGCATACTAATCATGGTATTTATCCTAAACATATTTCTAAAAAAAAAAAATTAAAACTAAAAATGAATTAAGGATTTTGGCCCTCAATTCTTTACCCTTTTCAAGGGTGATTACCTCACATCCAAAGCTTGAACTCCCAGAAAACTAATTATTAAAGTCTTTCTAACACTACAGGAAAAATGACTTTTTGCGACGAAATATTTCGTCGCAAAAAGTCAAAATTTCGTC
>SNVD02000002.1:0-13066 GCA_013180625.2 Boswellia sacra | reverse complement strand
TGGCCAACTGAATATAATCTGGATATTGTCTATTGCTAGATTAGAAATATTGATCCGTAATGTCTTGAATTTCTAATCATTAGTAGCAAAATTGTGATCAGAGATTGCAATTGGAGAATATAACCTAAGTTAAATTATCCGAGCTTGTGTGTTTATTGCTTAGATCAACCTATCTTTCTTATCATAATGCATCCATTGAATTAAACTCAGAGAGATTGTTCTAGGTTGTTTAATGGATAGAGATTAAATAAAGAGCTTGTTTTATTTAACAACAAAGTAAGGAAAGATTGGGGTAATAGAGCTTGTTATTATCTACGGTTGATAACTTCAATGCTGTAATTAGATGGCAATTCTACAATTATTTCGCAAATCCATATCTTGTGGTAGAGAAGGATCCCTTAACCAGCTTTCTCCAATTGATTTTTCATTCAAATTTACTTTCTGTTTTGTTATTCTTTACTTGCATTCTTATTTCATTTAGTAAAGCATTCAACAAAAATCCCCCCCTGTTTAGTTTATTGTTGCTGGAAATAACAAATTCAATTAGAATCAATCCTCGTGGAAACGATATCTTACTTATCACTTTATTACTTGTGCGACTAGTATACTTGCTAGTTTCGAACGCATCACTCAAACCATTCTTAATAAATGAAAGTTTATCTTTTCTATTCCTGGACGCAAAACCTAATGAACGACAAGTCTGGTTACAATTCCATCTAGCACATTTATAACATACTTGTAACCTTTTCGCTCTTCGCCTCTTGGCGTAGTAGCTCTTTCCTAGACCAAGCATGTATTTTGCGAGATTAATGTCCGGCTCACCGGACAATCTCACCTCTGTCTCTTATACACATCTAGATGTGTATAAGAGACAGATTTAAGAGCATCAATACCCAAAGTCTAGTCATTCATACTTTATAAATTTTAAACACAGCATTTTGAGGAAGTGAAGGGAAATATTTACGAAGGTTCGATAGAAAGATATCAGCATCCATTGAAGAGAAGAAAAGGAGAGATATACCGATAATGCGATTGAGTTTGTTCTTCTCCCAGATATGCACGTTTCAAACCTTCGAACAATGGCTTTAACTCCTATGTGAATGTTTCCTCAAGCTGTTGCACAACTGAACTCGAAGCACAGAATAATCAAATTAAACAAAAGAAAAGAAAAGAAAAGAAAAGAAAAGAAAATAGAGACACATAAAAGAAATAAAAACACAAGAGCAAATGAAAGTCAAAAACAAACAACAAAGCAAATGAGACAAATGGAAAAGAGAGATAAAACCTGATCAATTATAATAGCCCATGAGAGGAATCTCCTCGAAACACAAAAATTGATCAATACCACCTTCTTTTCTTTGTCTCTTTTTATTTATATTTCAAAAACATTGGGTTGCCTCCCAATAAGCGCGTGGTTTAACGTCCTCAGCCTGACGTTATCTATCCTCACCCATCAAGATAAGTTGGCTCGTAGAGAGGTACCTCATCGATGTCCTGCATCACTGAATTCTCATTGTAAGGCTTCAACCTGTGCCCATTCACCTTGAATACTTTATCCGTTTTTAAGCTCTTGATTTCCACTGCACCATGGGGAAAACATTAGTAATAACAAAAGGTCCAACCCATCGAGATCGTAATTTACCTGGAAAATAACTTGAGGCCAAATGAAAAAAAGACCTTCTGTCCCACTTCAAAACTTCTCCGGAGATAGATTTATCATGAAATGCCTTAGTTCTCTCTTGTTAAATCTGGAATCTCATAGGCATTGAAAGTGTCATGTATAATCATTTCATATCAATGCGTCAGGTGTCTTGCTAGATTCCTGGTATTATGTTTTTGGTGTGGTTTTGATGTTGTAGGAGTTTGGAGGAACTACCCAAAAATTGAGTAAACCCTTTCTCTTTCCCTTGCTAGTCAACCAATTTCTTGGAGTGATGTATCGTATACAATTAACCGGATAAATGCATATAACCAGGAAACGCTTCGAAGTCTAGTTCGGAGAAATTACGGTTTCACGAATAATTTATGTAGTGTACCGAAAGTTGTGATAAAAATGGTAGGAGAAGTGTATATTGGACATTCCCATATAATCCACTGTAGCAGGGTATATTAAATACGGGACACTGTAGCACATTACTGTAGCAGAGTATTTAAACACATTTTAGGGTTTTATTTCATAACTTGAAGAGGGGAAAATGTGGGAGGAGGCTGCAATTCTGGATTTCTCTCATCCCTTGGAGTTCTTGAAGGAGAAAGAAGATTTTGAAAGAGGAGGAACTACAATTCCAAGAAGATTCATCTACAAAGAAGATTTTCAAGAATTTGCTAAGTTCTTTCTTTCCTTTTCAATTCTGGAATTTCTCTGTATTGTATTTGTTATTCTGATTGAATATGTGTAACTAAATCTGAATGGGTTGAGGGTGATTTCAAAGCCCTTGATATGGATTTGGTGAGTTGATTGTGTAAGAAATTGTTATCCAATTCTCTAATTGAAGTTGTTTGCATTTTCCCATATCTAATGCTTACGATTGCTTACTGATTGTATTTGGGCTGGCCAACTGAATATAATCTGATTATTGTCTATTGCTAGATTAGAAATCTTGATCCGTAATTGTCTTGAATTTCTAATCCTTAGTAGCAAAATTGTGATCAGAGATTGCAATTGGAGAATACAACCTAAGTTAAATAATCCGAGCTTGTGTGTTTATGCTTAGATCAACCTATCTTTCTTATCGTAATGCATCCATTGAATTAAATTTAGAGAGCTTGTTCTAGGTGTTTAATGGATAGAGATTAAATAAAGAGCCTGTTTTGTTTAACAACAAAGTAAGGAAAGAGTGGGATAACAGAGCTTGTTGTTATCTACGGTTGATAATTTCAATGGTGTAATTGGATGACAATTCTATGATTAATTAGCAAATCCATATCTTGTGTCATAGAAGGATCCCTTAACCAGGTTTCTCTCATTGCTTTCAGCAAATAACTTATGTTATGTTATTTCTTAATTTACATTAATATTTCAATTAGTTAATCCATCAACAAAAACCCCCCCATTTATTATGTTGTTGTTTTTGAATAACAAATTCAATTAGAATCAATCCTCGTGGGAACGATATCTTACTTATCACTTTATTACTTGTGCGACTAGTATACTGCTAGTTTCGAACGCATCAGGCATCATTCTAAGTTCTCCACTCTTGCCAGGTGAAGCTTTCTTTGTCTCCAGCAGGCATCCATCGCCATGTTACAAAGCTTTCTGCCCATCATGCTTTGTGTTCGAGCTCTACTGGAAGGTGACATGGCTTACCATAGACTAACCTATACGGAGAAATACCAATAGGTGTCTTGTAAGTAGTTCGGTATGCCCAAAGTGCATCATTAAGTCGTAGGCTCCAATCTTTTCTGTTCGGATTCACTATCTTCTCGAGATTGGACTTGACTTCTCGATTTGAAACTTCAACTTGACCACTAGTTTGTGGATGATATGCAGTAGACAACTTGTGAGTGATGTTGTATTTCTTGAGCAAGGCTTCAAATGATCGGTTGCAGAAGTGTGTCCCTCTATCGCTAATCATGGCTCTTGGTGTTCCAATTCTCGCAAAAATGTTAGATTTCACAAAATCTACAACAACTTTAGAATCATTAGTTCTCGTAGCTTTTGCTTCTACCCATTTAGAAACATAATCCACAGCAAGTATAATGTAAACATTACCAAATGATGAAAGAAAAGGACCCATGAAATCAATACCCCACACATCAAAAATCTCGACAATAAGTTTAGGGGTTTGTGGCATTTGATTTTTGGCACTTAAATTACCTGTCCTTTGACAACGGTCACAAGCTTTGCAGAACAGATATGCATCTTTGAACAATGATGGCCAGTAGAATCCACAATCAAGAACTTTAAGGGCTGTTCTTTTTGGTCCGAAGTGACCTCCACATGCATAAGAATGACAGAAGGTTAAAAGTGAATTAAATTCAGATTCAGAAACGCACCTTCTTATCACTTGGTCAGAACAATGCTTCCATAAGTGCGGATCATCCCATATGTAATACTTGGCAATGTTCTTGATCTTGTCTCTTTGAGCTCGAGTCAAGTCATGTGGTAGCTTCTTGGTAACTAAGTAGTTGACAATATCTGCATACCAAAGGGCTACTACATTTAGAGACAACAATTGTTCATCCGAAAAACTTTCTTGTAATGGCAGTGTATTCTTATCATGGACAATGCGACTGAGATGGTCTGCAACTAAGTTTTCACTTCCCTTCTTATCTTTGATCTCCAAGTTAAATTCCTGTAAAAGGAGTATCCACCTGATAAGCCTTGGTTTAGCATCTTTCTTTGTGAGCAAGTACCTCAAATCTGCATGATCAGAATAAACGGTTACTTTAGTACCAATCAAATAAGATCGAAACTTTTCTAAAGCAAAAATAACCGCTAGCAGCTCTTTCTCAGTGGTAGAATAATTAAGTTGAGCATTATTTAAAGTCCAAGATGCATAGTAAATGGCATGTGGAATTTTGCCAATTCGTTGACCCAAAACGGCACCCACAGCATAGTCACTCGCATCGAACATGATCTCGAATGGATAATCCCAACTTAGAGATTGGATTATTGGAGCCGAAGTCAAGAGTTCTTTCAGTTTCTCAAATGCCTCTTTGCATTTCTCATCAAATTCAAAGGCCACATCTTTTTGTAATAATCTGCATAGGGGCAATGCTATCTTCGAGAAATCTTTGATGAATCTACGATAAAAACCTGCAAGACCAAGAAACGAACGAAAATCCCGCACACTTGTGGGAGGTGGTAAGGAACATATAAGATCTATCTTGGATTTATCAACCTCTATACCCTTAGCAGAAATAACATGTCCCAAAACTATACCCTAATCTACCATAAAATGACATTTCTCCCAATTCAGAACAAGGTTAGTTTCTATACATCTTTGAAGTATAGGGGTAAGGTTGTCAAGGCATTTATCAAAAGAATCACCAAAAACACTAAAGTCATCCATAAATACCTCAATAATGTTCTCAACATAATCAGAGACAATACTTACCATACACCTTTGGAAAGTGGCAGGGGCATTGCAAAGACCGAATGGCATGCGTCGATAGGCAAATGTACCGAATGGCATGTGAATGTAGTTTTCTCTTGATCCTCAGGGGTAATGACAATCTGATTATATCCTGAATAGCCATCAAGAAAACAATAATGAGAATGACCTGCTAATCTCTCCAGCATTTGATCAATGAATGGCAAAGGAAAGTGATCCTTGCGAGTTGCAGAATTGAGCTTTCGATAATCAATACAAACTCGCCACCCGGGTTGGATACGAGTGGGACCTAGCTCATTATTGTCATTCTTAACCACCGTAACACCAGATTTCTTCGGAACAACTTGGAACCGGAGCACTAAACTGCTCTTCGAACATTGATAAATCATACCACAGCTTTAACATTCGGATTCGTTTTGACAACTCCATCATGGATGATCAACTCGTGTGCTCTCGAGTGGGCGGATCCTTATTCTAATGAGATAAGGTGCATGCATAGGCTGGCTAATACCTGGATGTCATCAATTGTCCACCCAATAGCTGTTTGTGATCTCGAAGCATAGGTGGTTCTCTTCTTGCAATGGGTAAGGCCCTTGGCTTTAGACTGGGACAAAGTATCCTCTCACCCAAGAATAACAGTTTCAAATGATCCGGAAGACGCTTAAGCTTATAAGGGCAGGTGCATGTACCTCACCGAAGGAAAAAGTTTTCTTCATTAGATGAAAGGCAATCAATGTACGAAACATCATACCTGTTTGTGGTGATAGCTATAGTCTCATCCAAGCTTGCCACAGCTTCCTCCACTTCTTTAGACACTTGTATCAAATTCCTCGATTCTCTGGAATTTTCTGCCCCAATGTGCTCACTAATGGCTACTTCCAATGCATCCTTGCGAGTTAACTAAAAAAGTTGTTGTGCCAAAGAATCAATAACATCAACTGCAAAAACAGAATGCAAGTCACTAGGGTACCTCATTGCCTCAAACATATTGAAACGAATCACCTCGCCATCAAACTCCATGGTGAGAGTGCCATCATGAACATCAATCTTCGTTCGGGCAGTTTTCAAGAATGGCCTCCCCTAAAGAATCGGTGTTGGATTGGGAGATGTCCACCTCCATTCAAGACATAAAAGTCTGCTGGAAAATACCAATTGAGTCACTCAAAAGCACATTTCTTAATCCCTTGCGATATGCATTAAAATGATCAGCAAACTGAATGGTAATACCAGTTTTCGCAAAAGGTCCAAGATTTAAAGAAGCATAAATAGAATATGGCATGACATTAATAGATGCTCCTAAATCTAATATAGCTCTTTCAAACTTGTATTACCAATGGTGCATGGAATGATGAACGTACCTGGATCTTTGCATTTTGGAGGAATTTTTCTTTTCAATACAGCTGAAAAATTTTCCCCCACACTTACTTTCTCATTTCCCTTCAACTTTCTCTTGTTGGTGCATTACTCTTTGAGAAATTTTGCATAACGAGGCACTTGCTTGATAGCATCCAGAAGTGGTATGTTTACCTCGATCTTGCGAAAAGTTTCTAGGATTTCTTGTTCTTGTTCCTCCTTCCTTGATTTTGTAAATCTGCTGGGAAATGGTGGAGGGGTAACATATGAATGAATGATAATTTAGGATTTACCGTGTATGAAGTGAACGTGCTAGTGATACTCGCTACATGCTATAGACAGCTGGAATCATACACATGCCCTCCTACCGAGTCACAATCTCTGTCATTATCTCGCGCGCCTTTCCTGGAATGCCTGGTCCTGCAACTAGCTGGCCAGCATTTGATGACCGTTACGCACTTTAGCAATTACCGCCTATTTGATTGATACTGGCTCGAGCTGCAAAATTTCCTGAGCTTTGACTCTCAAATTGCTCATGTTAGTGGCCAATTGTCCCATTTGATTTTCCAGGTTTTGGATACTTGCCCTAGTTTCCTGCTGAAATTGCATTGTGTTAGTGGCAAGTGCTTTAACAATATCCTAGAGAGATGTACCTGAATTTTGTGGAGCTGGTTGCGGTGTTGGTTGTGTTACTGGTGGTGGTTGTGCTTGAATTGGTTGCTGCACCCTTGGTTGATTAAAACCTGGTGGCCGATTTTGTATAGCATTTGGAGCGATTGGGTGACGATTCCCATATCTCAAATTAGGGTGATCTCTCCATCCAGCATTGTAAGTATTGGAGAAAGGGTCATACCTTTGCCTTGGTTGTCCTGGAAATCCACCTATAACATTGGCTTGTTCTGTATCTCCTTCTTGCAAAGTTGGACACATGTCGGTTGGATGGTCCATGGCAGAACATACGCCACATGCATAAGATTGCTGCATATGTCCTACAGCCATTTTTTTTACAAGAGAGGTAAGTTCACAAAGTTGTTGTTCAATGTTTGAAGTACTTACATCATTTACTCTTTTTGGTAGTTGTGGCTCAAATTGACTGCTGAATTGTTGGGAGTTCGCTGCCATGTCACTAATCAAACGTCTTGCCACGTTCGGTGTTTTATTAACTAGTGCTCCACCACTAGCAGCATCAATGATACTCCTTTCCATGGGTAGGAGCCCCTCATAGAAATATTGAATTAGGAGTCCATCACTAATTTGGTGGTTTGGACAGCTAGCACATAACCTTTTAAATCTCTTCCAATATTCATGAAGTGATTCTCCATTGTGTTGTCGAATGCCACTAATATCTTTTCTAATATTTGTAACTTTCGAGGTTGGAAAGTATTCTTCCAAAAAGAGTTTACTCATCTCATTCCAAGTGGTAATGGTACCTGGTGGTAGATAGTATAGCCAATCTTTTGCTGAATCTGCTAATGAGAATGGGAAGGCTCTCAATGTAATTGCTTTCAGAAACGCCGGTTGGTACCAACTGGAGATACCACTATAAATTCTTTAAGGTGTTGTCGGATCCTCTCTGCAAAACATGAAAAAGGTAGGTAAGAGAGAACAGTCAAGATTTAAGTCAAATCTATCCAGAATTGGTGTTATGCATAGCGTTTTTGACTCAAAATGGAGCCGCTAACTCCTTAAGAGTCTGATCGGTTTCCATCGCCATTGCTTCCGATTCAGATTTGATTGAACTGCAAGAAGATGGGAAGGAAGTATGTCGTGCAAGGTCAAATTCTAGAGGTGGAGTTGAAATTGACTGATTTAGTCTTAAATTCGAGGATTGGAGAAACTCCTTAATTCTCTTAAGTCGTTGATCCGCTTCTCCCTCGGACATAAAAGCCTAAACACAAACAATCAGGAAATAACAATCAAGAATCAGTAGTAAAAACAGAATAACAAATTGATTAGAAAAATCAATCCCCGGCAACGGCGCCAAAAACTTGATGCGTTCGAAACTAGCAAGTATACTAGTCGCACAAGTAATAAAGTGAGAAGTAAGATATCTTTCCCACGAGGATTGATTCTAATTGAATTTGTTATTTCCAGCAACAATAAACTAAACAGGGGGGATTTTTGTTGAATGATTTACTAAATGAAATAAGAATGCAAGTAAAGAATACAAAACAGAAAGTAAATTTGAATGAAAAATCAATGGGAGACACTTGGTTAAGAGTTCATTCTCTGCCACAAGATATGAATTTGTGAATTAACATAGAATTGTAATCCAATTACAGCATTGAAGTTATAAACCGTAGATAACAACAAGCTCTGTTATCCCAATCTTTCCTTACTTTGTTGTTAAATAAAACAAGCTCTTTATTTAATCTCTATCCATTAAACAACCGAGAACAAGCTCTCTAAGTTTAATTCAATAGAAGCATTACGATGAGAAAGATAGGTTGATCTAAGCAATAATCACACAAGTTCGGATTATTTAACCTAGGTTGTATTTTCCAATTGCAATCTCTGATCACAATTTTGCTACTAATGATTGGAAATTCATGACAATTACGGATCAAGATTTCTAATCTAGCAATAGACAACAACAGATTATATTCAGTTGGCCATTCCAAATACAATCAGTAAGCAATCATAAGCATTAGATATGGGAAAATACAAGCAACTTCAATTAGAGAATTGGATAACAATTTCTTACACAATCAACTCACAAAATCCATATCAAGGGCTTTGAAATCACCCTCAACCAATTCAAATTTAGTTACACATATTCAATCAGAATAACAAATACAATACAGAGAAATTCCAGAATTGAAAAGGAAAGAAAGAACTTAGCAAATTCTTTGAAAATCTTCTTTGTAGATGAATCTTCTTGGAATTGTAGTTCCTCCTCCCACGTTTTCCCCTCCTCAAGTTATGAAATCCAGAAATGCAGCCTCCTCCCACGTTTTCCCCTCCTCAAGTTATGAAAATAAAACCCTAAAATGTGTTTAAATACTCTGCTACAGTGACTTGTGGAATTATATTTTTATACATCTCACACTGTTTTGATTACAACTTTTGGTACACTGAATGGATTTATAAACCGTAAATTTCTCCAGAAAATAGACTTCGAGAGCTTTCCAACGGTATATAACATATCATCGGGTTCATTGTATATTAATACAATTAAATCCGAGAAGATCACTGACTAGCAGAGGTGAAAATGAAGGGTTTTACTCATTTTTTGTGCAAGTTGCTCCAAAACTCCTACAAACATCAAAACCACACAAAAACATAAAAATACCAAGGAATATAGCAAAGAAACATTGACGAATTGATATGAAAATGATATATAAATAGACACTTATCACAATACAATATGGAGACATTCCAGAAAATGAAAGGGAAGGGAAAAACTTAGCAAATTTGATGTAATTCTCTTTGGATTGTAGTTCTTCCTCTTTCCAAGCTTCCTTTTTCCTTCAAGAACTCCAAGAGATGAAAGAATTCCAGAGCTGCAGCCTCCACCACGTTCTCCCCTCTTCAAGTTCAAAATAAAACCCTAAAATGTGTTTAAATACTCGGCTACAGTGAATTGCTACAATGCCCCCGTATTATACATGCTACAGTGACTTGTGGAATTATATTTCTATACATCTCACACTTTTTTGATTAGAACTTTTGGTACACTGAATGGATTTATAAACCGTAAATTTCTCCAGAAAATAGACTTCGAGAGCTTTCCAACGGTATATAATATGTCGTCGGTTTCATTGTATATCAATACAATTAAATCCGAGAACATCACTGACTAGCAGAGGTGAAAATGAAGGGTTTTACTCCATTTTTGTGCAAGTTGCTCCAAAACTCCTACAAACATCAAAATCACACAAAAACATAAAAATACCAAGGAATATAGCAAAAAAACATGGACGAATTGATATGAAAATGATACATAAATAGACACCTGTCTCTTATACACATCTAGATGTGTATAAGAGACAGGTGTTATTCATTAATTACCATCGTATTCAGTTTTTCATCTAGTTAATCAACCAACAAAACCCCCCATTTAGTTAATTGTTGCTAGAAATAACAAATTCAATTAGAATCAATCCTCGTGGGAACGATATCTTACTTATCACTTTATTACTTGTGCGACTAGTATACTTGCTAGTTTCGAACCCATCAAGTTTTTGGCGCCGTTGCCGGGGATTGATTTTCTAATCGATTTGTTATTTTGTTTTCATTGTTGATTCATATTTTCTTTGTTTTCTTTTCTGATTGTTTGTGTTTAGACAACATGGCAGTAAACTTCTATCAATTCAGTAGCGGATTTGAGCCACAAGTACCATGGAGAGTAAATGAGGTAAGCACTCCGAACATTGAACAACAACTTTATGAGCTAACCTCTCTTGTGGAAAACATGGCTGTAGGAGATATGCAAAAATCTTATGAATGTGGGGTATATTCTACTAATAGGTGTCTAATTATATATCATTTTCATATAAATTCGTCCATGTTTCTTTGCTATATTCCTTGGTATTTTTATGTTTTTGTGTGGTTTTGATGTTTGTAGGAGTTTTGGAGCAACTTACACAAAAATGGAGTAAAACCCTTCATTTTCACCTCTGCTAGTCAGTGATCTTCTCGGATTTAATTGTATTGATATACAATGAACCCGATGACATGTTATATACCGTTGGAAAGCTCTCGAAGTCTATTTTCTGGAGAAATTTACGGTTTATAAATCCATTCAATGTACCAAAAGTTGTAATCAAAACAGTGTGAGAAGTGTAGAAATGTAATTCCACACATCACTGTAGCATGTATAATACTGGACACTGTATCAAGTTACTGTAGCAGAGTATTTAAACACATTTTAGGGTTTTATTTTCATAACTTGAAGAGGGGAGAACGTGGTGGAGGCTTCAGCTCTGGAATTCTTTCATCTCTTGGAGTTCTTGAAGGAGAAAGGAAGCTTGAAAGAGGAAGAACTACAATCCAAAGAGAATTACATCAAATTTGCTAAGTTTTTCCCTTCCCTTTCATTTTCTGGAATGTCTCCATGTTGTATTGTATTTACCACGTTCTTAACATGTGTAACTGAATCTGAATTGGTTGAGGGTGATTTCAAAGCCCCTGATATGGTTTTTGTAAGTTGATTGTGCAAGGAGTTGTTATCCAATTCTCTAATTGAATTTGCTTGTATTTTTCTATATCTAATGCTTATGATTGCTTGCTGGATTGTATTTCGAATGGCCAACTGAATATAATCTGGCTGTTGTCTATTGCTAACTAGAAATCTTGATCCGTAATTGTCTTGAATTTCTAATCCTTTTAGTTGGAGTTAGTAGCAAAAGTATGTGATGTCAGAGTGCTTGTGCATTGTGAGATTATTGTTTAAGAATAGAAATACTGATGCGTTCGAAACTAGCAAGTATACTAGTCGCACAAGTAATAAAGTGATAAGTAGCTATCGTTCCCACGAGGATTGATTCTAATTGAATTCGTTATTTTCCAGCAACGATAAACTAAACAGGGGGGGTTTTGTTGAATGATTAACTAAATGAAATAAGAATGCAAATTAAGAATAACAAAACAGAAGTTAAATTTGAATGAAAAATCAATGGGAGAAAGCTGGTTAAGGGATCCTTCTCTACCACAAGATATGGATTTGCGAATTAATTGTAGAATTGTCATCTAATTACAGCAGTGAAGTTATCAACCGTAGATAATAACAAGCTCTATTACCCCAATCTTTCCTTACTTTGTTGTTAAATAAAACAAGCTCTTTATTAATCTCTATCCATTAAACAACCTAGAACAAGCTCTCTGAGTTTAATTCAATGGATGCATTATGATAAGAAAGATAGGTTGATCTAAGCAATAAACAAAAAAGCTCGGATTATTTAACTTAGGTTATATTCTCCAATTGTAATCTCTGATCACAATTTTGCTACTAATGATTAGAAATTCAAGACAATTACGGATCAAGATTTCTAGTCTAGCAATAAATCACAACCAGAGTATATTCAGTTGGCCACTCAAATACAATCAGCAAGCAATCATAAGCATTAAATATGGGAGAATACAAGCAACTTCAATAGAGAATTGGATAACAATTCCTTACACAATCAACTTACAAAAACCATATCAGGGGCTTTGAAATCACCCTCAACCAATTCAGATTCAGTTACACATGTTTAAGCACGTGGTAAATACAATACAACATGGAGACATTCCAGAAAATGAAAGGGAAGGGAAAAACTTAGCAAATTTGATGTAATTCTCTTTGGATTGTAGTTCTTCCTCTTTCCAAGCTTCCTTTCTCCTTCAAGAACTCAAGAGATGAAAGAATTCCAGAGCTGCAGCCTCCACCACGTTCTCCCCTCTTCAAGTTATGAAAATAAAACCCTAAAATGTGTTTAAATACTCTGCTACAGTGACTTGCTACAGAATCAGAGAAAAATTAAAACACACCAATACTTCAACTTGTAAATAGGCCTCAAAGATTGTACTTAATTATAACCCAAGGAATACTTCAAAATAATGCACTTGATCAATAATTTTATCTCAAAAATTAGTTTCGCTTCACTTCAATTCCTCAAGTGTGTGTGTGTAGAGCCATTCTCCCCTAATCACTTGTAACCCGGATGAGTTTATGC
>SNVD02000001.1:0-129379 GCA_013180625.2 Boswellia sacra | reverse complement strand
AAGCTGTGGCAAGCTTAGATGAGACCATAGCTATAAACACAAATAGGTATGATGTTTCGTGCATTCAATTTCCTTTATCTAATGTGAAACTTCTGCCTTCTATGATGAAAGCCCCTACCTGGGAGCTTAAGCCTCTTCCAGATCATTTGAAGCATGGATTCTTGGATAAGAATGATCCTTTGCCAGTTAAAATAGAAATGGGCCTTGCACCACTACAAGAAGAGAAACTCGTCCGAGTACTTAGAGATCACAAAACAGCTATTGGGGTGGAAACGATTGTTGACTCCAGGCGCCAGCCGAGTATGCATGGACCGGTATTTAATGGAAAGAGAGGATCCCAGGCCCACTAGAGAAGCACAGCGGAGATTGGATCCTCCCATGATGGAACCAACGTCGGGCTGAGGACGTAAAACCAAGCGCTTATTGGGAGGCAACCCAATGTTTTTGAAAAATAAAAAAAAAGAAGAAAAGAAAAATAAAATGAGGTAATAATGATCGATTTTGTGTCTCGAGGAGATTCCTTTCGTAGGCCATCAAATTGATCAGGTTTTATCTCTCTTTGCCATCTGTCTTATTTGTTTTTATATTTCTTTTACTTGTTTTTGACTTTGTTTGCTATTGTGTTGTTATCTCTTTTATGTGTCTTTAGTTTCGTTTCTGCTCTTTTCTTTTCCTTTCTTTTGTTCAATTTGATTACTCTGTGCTTTGAGATCATTTGCGAGGCAGCTGTGGAAACATTCGGAAACGGCGTAGAAGCCATTGTTCGAGAAGGTTTGAACTGATCATATCTGGGAGAAAGACAAAACTTACCCCCCAATCGCATTATACGGAATATCATCCTTTCCCTTTTTTTTTTATAGTTTTCTTCTCTTCAATGGATGCTGATATCTTTATATCGAACCTTAGTAAATATTTCCCTTCACTTCCTCAAAATGCTGTGTTTAAAATTTATAAAGTACGAATGACTAGACTTTGGGCGTTGATGCTCCTAAATGTGCCTGCGGATATCGATGGCTTATCGAAGCCAAGGTGAGATTGTCCGGTGAGCCGGACATTAATCTCGCAAAATACATGCCACGTCTAGGAAAGAGCTACTACGCCAAGAGGCGAAGAGCGAAAAGGTTACAAGTATGTTATAAATGTGCTAGATGGAATTGTAACCAGACTTGTCGTTCATTAGGTTTTTGCGTCCAGGAATAGAGAAGATAAACTTTCATTTATTAAGAATGGTTTGAGTAATGAGTCGCTGGATAATGTTTTGTTAACTCTCGAGTCACATTCTTGTGGACTTGTTCAGCGTGAATTGCTTAATCTATGGACACAATTTCGTGATGAATTGCAGTGTTATAGTCTAGGGAATCTGACTAAAAACGACCCTGTTTGCCAGTTTATAAGAAAACTGGATGGGAAGCAAATCCCCGACTCATAGAAGGCGTTTCAGCCGTTACTGGACGTAAAACCAGAGGAAGATGTGAGCCACAATCACAACTACTTGTATATTTGAATGTGTGTTGTTGTTGTCGAATTTTATTTCTTTCTTGTTTCGTTTGATCTGATTATCAATGTTGTTTTTGTGTTGTTGTTGTTTGTTGATTTTGTTTGTTTTAATTTCAAGTTTTCTTTTTGACAAACCATATGACTACCCCATGTCATACACACACGTGGAGACGAGTGTGGAGGTTTTGTCAACCTTCGCCGAAAGTATATCTCTACTTTTCATGCTTCACGTGGAAGATAAGTGTGACGGTTTTGTCAAACCCCACCAAAATTGTGTTTCCATTTTTCATGCTTCACGTGGGAGACAAGTGTGTAGGTTTTGTCAAACCCCGCCGAAAGCATATCTCATTTTTTCAAATCTTGGGGCAATAAATCTGCATCGAGCAACCCCCACCGAAAGTATGTCCCCATGTGTCAAAATTTGAGAGTTTTATGGGTGTATATATACATTCTGCATATTTTCATATGTCATTCCATAACCTGTCTTGCATTGAAAAGCATAATATCTAACGTATCATACACAAGATTAGAGCACTTGTAGAAATGGAGAAAACACCAACTCGGCGATTCCGCAATATATGCGTATTTTGCGGATCGCAATTTGGTAAAGATGGAGAGTTTACCATAGCAGCTCTTGATCTTGGTAGGACATTGGCTGCGAGGGGTATTAATTTGATTTATGGAGGGGGTAGTCTTGGGTTAATGGGGTGTGTGTCAACAGCTGCATCCCTAGGAGGGAGCAAAGTTCTCGGCATTATCCCTAAATCATTAGCTGTACGAGATATCGGAGGCAACACAATCGGGGAAGAGTTACAGGTCTCTAGGATGCATGAGCGTATTGCACATATGGTTGTTAAGTCCGATGCATTTATAGCTTTGCCTGGTGGTTATGGTCCATTAGAGGAGATATTTCAAATCACCTCTTGGGCACAGCTAAACATCCATCGGAAACCCATTGGTTTGTTAAATGTCAATAATTTTTTGATGGTTTGTTGTCTTTTCTTGATCAAGCAGTAGAAAAAAACTTCATCTCACAGTCAGCGAGGCAAATCCTGGTTACAGCTTCAACTGCAGGGGAGTTAATTGACAAACTACAAGAATTCGTCTATTCGCCTGATCCAACAACAGCTCGGATTGATTGGTTTGGAGAAGGCAATAAGAGGCGTAAACTGGATTTAACACTCCATCTGTAATCTCTATTTGCTGGTTTGCTTCGTTTTTGTTTGCTTTTCTTTTTAGTGTGTTTATTTGAGATTTTTCATGTCGTTTCTTTTGAGCTTTTTCAGGTTATTTCTTTCGTCCCAGGTAATATTTTCTAATCTCGGTTTTTAGAGTGGTGGCTTAAAAAGTTCAAGTTCTCTTGAAACGCATTCTGGATCTCTTCAATCCATAATGGCTGAATAAGGAGGCTAACTTCTAAACTTTGTAGACCCATTCTAACTAACTTGTTTTTGTTTGCTGACTTGTTGAACTTTGTTATTTTATGAGTGAGTTTAGTTTTGCGTAATTTAGAGTTGTTATGTGTTTTTATCTTTATCAGTTTCGATTCAAAAAAAAACAATTGTGGAAAAACCTGAGAATGGCAGAATATGGGGTTTTCTTAACTCTTGAAACGCATTCTCTCTCAATAAATCTGTAGTTTGTTTATTTCATGTTGTTTGAAGTGTCTTGTTTCTTGTTTTGTTCTTTCATAATAAAGGTATATAGGCTGGAAACCTTAAGTCTGCGGGCTACTGGTCCTAAGGATTGTTGAAATATACAATCTTGACTCAGGTGTAACAACGCCACGTACCTCTTTTCTTGCATTTTGTGGGTCGATGATAAGATAATGATTGAATTAAGAATAACTCTTGGAAAATGATAAATGATGCATGGATCTGTGTGCTTGAAATGTTTATTGGTTTTCGCTTTGCTTTTGATTCCTTGCGCAACATTGAGCACTGAGCTATTATCACTGAGTTATTTGTTCACTTAGAGAAAGTTTATGTAATTTAAATGTTTCTTCAGATTTCAATGAATTCTAGAACTTGCTTGATGGTCACTCAAGGCGAAATCCTAGGCTGTGCAACATTGGGGAAATGATTTAGGCCATCTTTGGACCGTTTGAGCCTTAATAGCCAACCTTGATAGAAATTGATCCCTAGTTACCCCTTTGAGCCTCTGTAAGCCTTTTTCTTTGTTAACTCACTAAAAGATTTCCTAACCTCAAATGAATTTGTTCCAAACAGTTTATCCCTTACCTATGAGCATGTAGATCATTCACAATTAAATTTTGAGCTATGTTCTGGTTTTGGGAAGTTAGAGGAGGTTGGGATGTGTCATGAGCAATGCAAGTGAGTTCTATTGTGTTTGAAAAAAAAAAGAAAAAAAAACAATCTGTACTTATCGTCCACGTACTTACACATTGAGGACAATGTGTTGTTTAAGTGTGGGGGAGGGGAAGTGTAATAAAAAGAAAGAAAAAAAAGAAAAAAAAAGAACAAAAGAAGAAGAATAAGAGATCTATACCCTTAAGTGTTCTTAAAAAGAATGAAACAACAAAGTGTGGGGGGTGTAGTTTTCTTTTGTTTTCTGCAAAAAAAAAAAAAAAAAAGAGATTGAGTGTTCTAAATAAGTTTGGGGGAGTAACCTGGTGAATTGAAATGAAGTTGTGTTATAGGTTGAGCTCTACATAGTCTTGAATGATTTATGTGTTTGTGGGTGATTTGAGCCAAATTATTATCCTTTATCATACCTTCACCCAAGCCAAACGTTACAAGCTTAATAAAGTCCTACTTGATCCTTGGTGTTGTGCATGTCTACATTAGTGGAGAGTGACTTGAAAAGCAGGCCTATGGAGTTCATTTATACACACATCTTCAATATTAAATATGATTCATTTTTATGCATAAACTCATCCGGGTTACAAGTGATTAGGTGAGAATGGCTCTACACACACACACTTGAGGAATTGAAGTGAAGCGAAACTAATTTTTGAGATAAAATTCTTGATCAAGTGCATTATTTTGAAGTATTCCTTGGGTTATAATTAAGTACAATCTTTGAGGCCTATTTACAAGTTGAAGCATTGGTGTGTTTTAATTTTTCTCTGATTCTGTTTCGGTTTAGTTTTGTTTCGTATCATTTTAGTTGCTCGAGGACTAGCAAAGTCTAAGTGTGGGGGAATTTGATAGGTGTCTATTTATGTATTACTTTTATATCAATTCGTCCATGTTTCTTTGCTATATTCCTTGGTATTTTTATGTTTTTGTGTGGTTTTGATGTTTGTAGGAGTTTTGGAGCAACTTGCACAAAAATGGAGTAAAACCCTTCATTTTCACCTCTGCTAGTCAACCATCTTCTCGGATTTAATTGTATTGATATACAATGAACCCGATGACCTATTATATATCGTTGGAAAGCTCTCGAAGTCTATTTTCTGGAGAAATTTACGGTTTATAAATCCATTCAGTGTACCAAAAGTTGTAATCAAAACAGTGTGAGATGTATAGAAATATAATTCCACAAGTCACTGTAGCATGTATAATACGGGGCACTGTAGCAAGTCACTGTAGCAGAGTATTTAAACACATTTTAGGGTTTTATTTTCATAACTTGAAGAGGGGAGAACGTGGTGGAGGCTGCAGCTCTGGAATTCTTTCATCTTTTGGAGTTCTTGAAGGAGAAAGGAAGCTTGGAAAGAGGAAGAACTACAATCCAAAGAGAATTACATCAAATTTGCTAAGTTTTTCCCTTCCCTTTCATTTTCTGGAATGTCTCCATGTTGTATTGTATTTACCACGTTCTTAAACATGTGTAACTGAATCTGAATTGGTTGAGGGTGATTTCAAAGCCCTTGATATGGTTTTTGTGAGTTGATTGTGCAAGAATTGTTATCCAATTCTCTAATTGAAGTTGCTTGTATTTTCCCATATCTAATGCTTATGATTGCTTGCTGGATTGTATTTGGAATGGCCAACTGAATATAATCTGGTTGTTGTCTATTGCTAGACTAGAAATCTTGATCCGTAATTGTCTTGAATTTCTAATCCTTAGTAGCAAAATTGTGATCAGAGATTGCAATTGGAGAATACAACCTAAGTTAAATAATCCGAGCTTGTGTGTTTATTGCTTAGATCAACCTATCTTTCTTATCGTAATGCATCCATTGAATTAAATTTAGAGAGCTTGTTCTAGGTTGTTTAATGGATAGAGATTAAATAAAGAGCCTGTTTTATTTAACAACAAAGTAAGGAAAGATTGGGATAACAGAGCTTGTTGTTATCTACGGTTGATAATTTCAATGGTGTAATTGGATGACAATTCTATGATTAATTCGCAAATCCATATCTTGTGGTAGAGAAGGATCCCTTAACCAGATTTCTCCTCATTGATCTTTTATTCAAATTAACTTCTGTTTTGTTATTCTTAATTTGCATTCTTATTTCATTTAGTTAATCATTCAACAAAACCCCCCCATTTAGTTAATTGTGGTTGGAAAATAACAAATTCAGTTAGAATCAATCCTCGTGGGAATGATATCTTACTTATCACTTTATTACTTGTGCGACTAGTATACTTGCTAGTTTCGAACGCATCATTGATCAACACATCTTTTGCTCTTAATCAGTTCTGTTGTGATTTTCTCAACATGTGCTGTTTTGTCTATCAAAACAATCTCAAGTTCCGTGATACGATTTTTGGCATAACATTTTTCACATTTCAACACTTCTATCTCCTTCTTTAAGGTTTTGATTTCTTCTTTCTGATTCAGCCATTCACTATAGAGCGCATTATAAGTCTCTTGCAACTCTTCATAGTATTATGGACCATCTTCTTCTTCTGAATGATCAACATTGGTTCTGCAGTATTCTGATATGTTAGTCATAACAACTTTCTCTTTGTCAGCTGCTGATGCTGTGAATGCAACAAAATTACTCATGCATTCTTGATCATCTGAATCAAACTCTGATTCATCACTCCAGGTAGCTGTCAAACTTTTGTTCTTCTTCTTGAGATTAGCACATTCAGACTGAATATGCCCATAGCTAGAATATTCGTAACACTGAATCTATCATTTTTTATCAGGTTGCTTCAATTTCTTCTTGTCATTCTCCTTGTTGAATTTCCTGAACTTATCTTCATTTGAGTTTGATGGCTTTCCTTAATTCATTTTTTCTGAAATTCTTTTTCATGAACTTGACATAATTTTTTGTTAGAAAAGCAATCTGTTTAGAATCAGTTTCATCAAGTTCATCATTTCTCTCATCATCAGATTTTTCAGTTTTAACATTGAATGCAATACTTTTTCCTTTTTTCTTCCTAGTACTCTGATTAATTTCAAAGTTTTGGAGAATACCAATTAGTTCATCAACCCTTATCTCATAAGTGTTTTCAACTTCCTTAATGGCTGAAATTTTATGTTAAAATTTATCTGGAGCAGATCTTATAATTTTGCTAACAATTTCTGCATCAGTGAAAGTTTTGCCAAGCATGTATGCAAAATTTGTGATGTGACATATCTTAGAGTAAAACTTAGAAATTGACTCTTCCTCATGCATCATCAAATTTTCAAATTGAGAATTCAGTCTCATTAATTTAGATCTTTTAACAGATACGGTACCTTCATGTTTTACCTCAAGTATGTCCCAAGCTTCTTTGGCCACTTTGTACCTAGAAATCTGTTCGAAATTGTTTAAGTCCACTGCAGCAAAAATTATATTAAGAGCCTTCGAGTTCCAGCTTAAACGTCTGTATTCTTCATTAGCTCATTCCTCCTCAAATTTGGGTTTAGCATCACCAAGAGCATTTAACTTTGTTAGCGGTGTCCATCCTTTAAACACACTGGTCCATGCCCTATCATCAAGAGATTTGATATACATCATCATTCTTACCTTCCAATATGGATAATTACCATCATCAAGAATAGGTGGTTGTGTTCTGGATCCTCTATTACGAATAAACTCCATCTTTCCAGATCAGTGTGATCATTTTCTTCACTTGTCTATCCGTGAACCCGCTCTAATACTAATTGTAAGTTCTGGAAGTATTTAGTTATAAGAATTATAACAGTAAACTGTAATGTAAATCGGTACAGGAGGATTTTACGTGGTTCAGTTATAAAACCTACATCTATGGATAACTATAGAGCTGCAATTCACTAAGTTCTTGTTTGTAAAATCTTTAGGATCGTTTATAGTGTTGACTCACTCTCACACACTGACCTAATCTTTGTAAAACAAAATCTCGTCAAGATCTTAAACTCTAGTGACACTGCTTACTCTTTGTCGTAGATAACTTAACAACATACTATTAAGTATATCATAACCACGATGTCTGACACTGAATTATATAAACACTTAATTTGCAAGTTCTCTCAAGTGTCTACTAACTCACAAAGACCTAATCAATAATTCATATACGATTACCACCTCTCATGCATGAATAAAACACTCATAAAATCAAATCAAAGAAGCATTTCAATCTGCATTGAAGTTCTTCTTTCAATTCTGGAATGCCGTGACATAGACTTTTTATGAAAATATAATATTATATATATACTGGATGCCTAACCAAAATCTCCTTAAGATCCTGTAAAAAATCCTAACCAAACTCACATTTGGATAAAGACAAATATTGTAATGCCCGCTGGGCTTAAGTGAAAAAGGCCCAACCCAGCCCAAAAAAATAATTTACAAAACAAGAGAAGGGAGAGACAGAATCGAGGGAAAAAAAAGAGATAAAGGGAGAAGGCTTTCACTGTTCACCGCCGCCTTTGATCGGCGATTCTGACCGATTTTTGGCGAGTCTCCAGCCCCATAATATGTCATTTTAAAGCTTGTAACGTCCTCTTTCTCACCATGTATGCCTTGTCCTTCGGTTCTTCAACGTTTTTGTGGATCGAAGCGTGAAAGCCGATAGCTTCCTATTCATTTTTCGGCCAAAATCCGATAAGTTACCGGTAAATCTATACATTAGATTAAAGCTTGTTTCATGCTCTTTCTAACCATACTAATTTTGTTACATGTTGATATACGAATTTTACAAATCGGAGAGAAATGAAATTTGATCACTATTCACTCGTCAGCGACAACTTGCGGCGACACTTCCGGTGATGTTTTCCGGTCATCCAACAATTCCTAGAATGTTACTCACCCAAAAATGAGCTTAAATACAGTGAGTGGATTATGTTTTGAGAATTTCATATTATAATAAAATGTATTAAATTTATGGTTTTTCATATGATTTAAGTTATTATTATTTTAATTAATTGAGTTATATGAAATGTTTTTAGAACAGATAATGATGATTTAAATATTTTGGAAATAAGTGTGTGTAAAGTATTAAATTTTGGATAAAAAAGATGGTTATGGGTGGTGTTAGTAGATTAGTTTTTTAATATATAGTAAGCGTTGTTTTGAGAAGTTTGAGTACAAGAGAAAAATGAATTTAAAGTGAAAGTTGTAGAATGAATGTATATTATATGTAGTTGGAAAGTAGAATGTGTTTTTTTTAATGATTAGAAAAGAGACATTTAAAATTATATGAATTTGTATAGTAAATTGAAGTATTTAGCTATTTTCTTTAAATAAATATACATGTTGAAGAACTGGTGTTTTTGATTTACAAAATGATGAGTGATTTTATATTGAAAATAATGGCAAATTAAAAAGAAAAAGTTTTGAAAATTGGAATTTAATTCTACAGGGGTGATGATGCCAAATTCAGAAACTGTCTAACAGCAGGAGTTGAACTGCAAATTTATAAAACTATTCCAGAAATTGGAGGAAACGGAATGCAGAATTTTGAAATTTTCAGTTAAATCATGATTTTAAGATTTTGGAAATCTTTGAAATTCTGAGTTGGAGTTTTGGGGAATTAATTAAGCTTTAAAGTATAATATGTGAAAGGCTCTTATAAAAGAATGTTAAATGGGAAGTGTAAGATTTTGGGGTACGAGATTTTGAGACAAAAATAAGAATAAAATAAAATAAAACTATGATATATAGTAAGTTGAAAAGTATTTTATTTATTGGTGATCATGACTTACAAATGTAAGTTTTAAGAAAAAGTTGGGGAAATCCTAAAGAGACTTAGAAGATTTGTGTTCTAGCTTAACCAAGAAAAATATTTAGTGATGCATTCAATATTTTATGAATATGTTTACAATAATGTTTTAGCAAAGTTAGAGGTATTCAGGTTAGTTCCTACAAATTCTTGAATGTAAATTTAGCATTATTTATTATGTTATTTTCAATAAATCGAAATTTCAGAGTTAGTTTTAAAATGGTTCTAGACATTACTTTTAGTTTCAGAAGTTGTTCTAAATAAAGATATAGCACTTTTAAAGAAAGATTCATATTTTATATATGAATTGTTTTCTATATTATTATAGATGCATATTTTACCATTTTATAGAAAATGTGAAAGCAGCATTATTACGATCATTTTTTATAGTAATTTGATTTCGATGATTTCTTAAAGTATTTACAATTTCTCTTTTAAATATTTATTATAGATTTTCAAGGATTCAGATATTATAAGTTTCAGCTTACATAAGTTTTACAAATTTTGATAAATCTGCTTGAGAAGCAATGGTTTAGCATATGAAGCAAATTTTGGAAAGAAATCAGATTTAGTAAAAATAAGAAAGTTTAGATATATTATACTAAGCTAGTACACAACTCACTTAGATAGTGAGACAGCAGATTTCAGACAGGAAGTTATACAGATAGAGGTCTTTGGAGCCCGTTCAGACACACATAGAGGCTTTGGGTCATGTGATTTGGGCGCTTTAGCCCTTTGGGGGTAGCTCTACGCATGCGTATGACTAGATAGCAAGCCTATGCGATGTCAGACTCACCAGGTACAGATAGTTCTGCCTGCATGATATAGATCTCACCAGGTATTAGAAAATTTAGATAGTTCTGCCTGTGCGATGTTAGATCTCGCCAGACAGGATCAGACAGCTTCAGGGGTACTTGTTTAGTATAATGAAAAGAGTTTTAAATATGTTTATATGAGTTAGTTTGAGAAAGAAGCATTATTCACAAAAGTTTCTTTTGAAAAAAGGTTTTTTTAAAGGAAATTATGTTTGTATAGTAAATAACTGAAGCGATGATTTTAGCATATCACATGAGCTTTATTTTATAGGATTAAAAAAATATGCATTCTTTTCACTGTTTTAAAGAGTATAGAATCAAGCAAGTGTATTTGAAGATTTTTAATCAAAAGTTATTTGTTTTGAAAATTCTATGAGAGATTTGATGACATTTTAACAAGTACGATAGATTTT
Organism: Boswellia sacra; assembly: GCA_013180625.2. Lineage (NCBI taxonomy): Eukaryota > Viridiplantae > Streptophyta > Magnoliopsida > Sapindales > Burseraceae > Boswellia > Boswellia sacra. The sequence continues at coordinate 118,608 of SNVD02000001.1, read as the reverse complement.
TCTCAAGTATAAATATGAGATGAGAGTTTCTAGTCAGAAATATATTATATGATTTTATTATGAAGTAATCATAGTCATACAATTTATGATTGATTTAGAAATTAAAGTCAATAAGTGACCGAGTATATGATGAAATGAATGTTGTTTAAAAGTTCTATATTATTTGATTTCTTTTGGAGTCTGCTTATACATTTTTCTATATAGAAGAGAAAGAGATATAGTAATACATTTCGCACTGTGTACGAGATTAAATCAGGGTTCAAAGTAAAACTACATAAGTGATCTGCTTGTATAATTTAAGAATACTAAGCTATTTTGGTAAGTAAGTTAAAGAATTTTATAAGTATTTTCTTTACAAAAGGTTAATAAACTTTTACAGTTGTTTTATAAGAATGAAGTTTATAAAGAAAGTTGGGAAGAAATAGTTGTTTATAGTTATTTTGAAAAGAAAAGTTTACTGGTTCCTTTTTTAAAAAGTGATTAAACGTTGTATCTTGTTTTAAGAAAATGAGATGGTAACACATAAAGTTTTATTCAAGAAATAAGTTGTATGAGAGAAAGATAGTAATATTTTATGTAATAAAATTTGTCCACTCACTGAGCCTTTAACTCACTCTTTTCCTATTCTTTTTTTCAACCAGGTGCTACAGGTTTGGTGCTAAGCTATCTCTAATGCTATGGAAGGCCACACGATGTATAATAATTTTTCATGCATCAAAAGCATTTCATTTTTATGTATCTTGTATAAATTTTTAAATATTAAGTATGTTGAGTATAAATTATTTATCTTTTAGTATGTTGTGGTTGATAAGGACGAAAGTCCTAAAAGAAGTTGGGATGAGAAATATTTTAGAAGTGTAAAAATGTGTGTTCTTTTGTAGGGGGTTTTGTTCAAAATATAGGAGAAACTCTGCCGGTTTTTCATTAAAAATTTTTTAAGTATTTTTTTAGTATTTTACATAAAAGACCTGAACTAGAAATAATTTTTTTTTGAATATGAATAGTTCTATCAGAGTGGCAGAGCAAAAAAAAAAAGTGTATAAAGATAGTTAATTAAAAGATCGTTCTCTTAATGAACAGTTTTAGGCACGATTTATCCGTGTAGCTAGGGGTGGGTCACATCAAATATAATAGGAAGTGATATAATTAACTCCTAAAGAAATTAGGATACAAATAAACATTCTCCTATTTTCACTAGGATAAATTTAAATAATGTCCTATTTTAAGAGGATATGTATTATAAATCAAATACTTCCTAAAATACACTTTTAGAAACAGTAAAATAAGGAATAAACTAATATTCTTGTTTTATCACAAGTTGGACAAAAATATCACGTGCATGGCACATACACGTTAACACTAATAATAACATTATTCAGAGGAACCTTCAAACTTGTAGACTTATGTTGATTGTGCAATCCACATAGAGCATATATTAGCCTATAACGTCAATGAGGCTCGCACACGGTTAGGGAATACAACAAATTAAACTTCTTTAACTTATTAGAGAGTCATATTTCAAAACTATTTTAAAAATTATTTCCCGACTATGAATTAGATCTCTCTTTTCTTTAATAATCTCGAAATCTGGTGTTTTTACACTAAACAATTCTGAAATTTCAAATATGAAAAAAAAAAAAAAAGAAATCATAAATACACAAGTATGACTTGTGGTAGCTCTTTGTTCATTCATAATTTCAGAAAAATTTAATGAATTTCAACATTTTTTCAACTTTGGAAAAATTTATAAGTTTTTTTTTAAATTTATAAGATATTATTATTATTATTTTTTCGAAGAATACTATACCTATAATTAATTTACAACCAACTTTGTCTATAATCTGAATTACTTTGTTATCCATTATAACTTCTTTTATTTATTTTTGTTTTATTTTTTACTTCTCCAATAAATTTTTGCTAACTCAAGTTATAAAGAGTTAGTTGTAGATTTAGCATTACTCTTTTACTTTATAAACCCATTGTAAGTCTCAAAATAATCCTATTAAAGATAAATCTTATAAACTAAGTAGTTTCTTAAATAAGGCCATTATCTTAATTTTTGTGCCTACCAAATAATAAACAACCATTATTTTTTTCAAAGAAAATTACAACTTTAAATTAAAACTTTTAATTGTACCTTAAAATACTAATGCTTCGCTATTTCAGTTTCTAATCTTAGATCTGTCATCTGTGCCTTAGATTTAACCTTTAAGCTCAAGAAGACAAGAGATTAATTCAACAGCCTATAGCAGACAAAAGATTAAGCAAGAAACCATGCAAATCCTATTTATCAATAGTAAATGGGGAATGAATACAGTGTACCACCCAAGAGATTTTGAGTAGAAGCGAGTTGTTAACAGTCTTGGAATCCATATCACTTTCATTTGAGGGTTTCTTGAACTGGAGTTAATGAATACGATTTTTACAAATTCATAACTATTAAAATGAAAAAAAAAATTCCACTAAAAGAAACTTCAAACCATAACCGCAGTTCTGAATTTCCAAGGTATGAAACTTGAACTTCCATGATCAACTTTCTCAATGGCAGGATACCCTGATATCTCTATAGCCTATCATCTTTGGAATACCTATAAGTGTCTTCACAATTAAGAAATATGGATGATTCTACCTTGAAAGTTTGAAGAGGATGTATCTGACGAATCTGTTAAGATATATAACATAAAAGCAACCACAGATACTATAACAGAAAATAAAAACTGCACAATAATTTTATATGGTTTGATTTATCAAACAAATTTACATCCACGTATAGTATAAACTATAATCCATTATGTAGTATATCGGCTTACAAGACATATGAGACTTTACAGTGATTTGTCTCTTCTCACAAGCTCACTAACCTATTCTATAAAGGACTGCTTATTCTTGAGACCTACACTAGTGATCCAATTTTTTCTTACTATAATTCTCAAAATTTGTTAAGCTATCCTTAAAAAAAAACCGTTAATAACACATATGAATACTCAAACAGATAAGAGCTTTAGACAATCACAATCAAAACCAAATAAAAACTAAAACTCTTAAGAGTTTTACAAAGAAAAGATGCTCTCAAGACAAGCTAACAAGCTATTTGAATAGTCAATGCATCTCACACACATATTCATGAGATGTTGTGAATTATTTACACTTATTCAAGTGTTATAGATCAGCATGTTGAAGAATTCTAGTTCAGCTATAATTTATTTGCTGCACTTATCACATTAGTTTGATAAGATAAGATAAGAAAGATTATATAAAACCTTATAAGACAATCCTAGATTAAATATGAATAATAAGAATAAGTTATTATCTTAAACTAAATTTTTATCACAATATGTCAAAATAAAACAAAACATAGCATCAATATGCCACATTATCAACATGCCACATAGGCATGAAAGCATAGGAGCTAACAATCTCCCATTTTTTGGCATCTTGTGAGAAAGCCCACATTCTATTACAAAGAGTGTAACAGACTTATCAAACTCTGCAAGCATTAGAACAATATAAGCAAATGTTGCAAAACAAATGAGTTAGTGAAAATTCCAGTAGGCATTATCATCATCTGCAATTTGTAAGCAAGTTAAACATTATAAAGAAAAACTTGCTAAAAGAAATCTGCTGAGACTAAAACTATAGGCATTAGACATCTACATAAAACTAAGCAAATTCCTAAATATTCCAAGCTAGTCCTTGCAGGTATTAGACATATGTAAGAATCCTAAAATCCAAATCAGTTCATTATTTCATCACAGCACACAAACATAGGACCATAAAACCAATCTCCCCTTTAACAGTTCTTTTTCTCCCATTGGTTTGCTCACAAGAAGCCAAAAACAAGTTAGAAAACTTAAAGTCTCATGTTGGATTTTCTAACTAGTTGAGCAGATATCTTTGGCTTTGGTTGTTTCTTAATATCATTTTTCTTCATTCTTTTGCTGGTGGTTTTGGTGGTGAATGAGGGTTTGGTGTTGTATCACTTTTGTCTTCATTTTCATCAATCAATCTGGATGGAGTAGGTGGTGCTGATCTTTTGCTTTTAGTTTTTTCTGATTGTTTTGTTGTTGAAGTTTCAACTACATATTTTGCTCTTCTTGTTGGTGCTTTCTCTTTTAATGTAACTTTCTTTGGCTTGGCAGTGGATGGTTTTGAAGTTAAGACCTTTACTGTAGTGATTTTTTCAGCAGCATGTCTAGCCTTTTCTGTCATATTCTCTTTATGTTCTTTCTCAACTTCTATAAAGGTATCTGCATAATAATTTTGCAAACAGTAATTATAAGATCCACGTTATCAAATAATGCCTGCACATCAAATTTCAAGTCTGTAATAGAATTAAGAGCAGTATTTCTTCATGGCTTAGTTGGCTTCTAATCCTCTGAAGGCTCTCCCTCTAGTAGTATATGAATATGCTGCAAAAACAACATTTTAATTGGGGCTTTCAATGGTTCAGAAGCTTCATTGGATTCAACTTTAACTCTTTATCTCTTCAAAAGACTAGTAATAAGATAGGGAAAAGCCAATATGTGATTATCAAACTCATATGTTGAATTCTAACCATCATCTGAGATATCCACAAGCCTAGGTTGACAGACCTATTAGTTTCTAAGTAATACAAAAATTTTGCCCTGTAAGATCAGTTTGATTGGTTGAAGGAGGTCAATTGAACTGAGAAATTTTGTGCCAAAGTTTGTACTCAGTGGTTAAAAACTTTTGATTCAAAGAAGTATTCCAATCAACTCCTTAGCAATTTCAAATGTATCAAATTCGCCGTTAATGGAATTTTCATAGCCAAGTGGACATCATAAAATTTATTCTTTCTAGGTATGCTTTTGAGTAGAATTCAATCATAAAATTTTCATTAACAATTATGCTATAAAATAAAAGATAATTTTTAACAAACATAAATTCGTTTGAGTTGTTAACCAAAGCATACTTCTTACATACACTCGGATTAATCTCGAAGAATTTTTATCCAAATACAGCAGCTTTCACTCATGCAACAAGGTAGCCTTCTTCCTCTAGAATGGGCAACCTAAACGTATCTCCAAAATACCCTTAAGTTTCTTTCAGAGGCTGGCTTTCACACTTCATAGATAGGTAGCCTTCTCTTTATATAATCATTTTAAGCAAAACATTATATACATTATGCTCGAACATACGCCAAATAGAATCTATCCTTTGATGCTTTAAACATGAAAAATAATGCATCCAATGATCATTCATTCAATTGATAGATGCTAATTGCTTTTCTAATAAATTCAAACCTTGAGACATCAAGTACCTTTGTGAACAAATCAGTAATTTGATTTTCTGATGCTACATGTTCTATATGGATTATTTTGGTTTCTACAAGTTCCCTTATAAAGTGATATCTAATATCTATATGTTTATTCCTAGAATGTTGAATTGGGTTTTTAGATCTATTGATAGCACTTGTATTATCACAAAATACAGTCATAGAACCTGATTCAACTCTATAATCTTGAAGCATATGTCTCATCCATATCAATTGTGTATAGAAACTTCCTAGACAATATACTCTATTATTGTTAGAGTTTTGCTTTTTACTATGCCATGACACCCAATTATTTCCTAAATAGAAGCATCCACCATTTGTGTTTTTTCTGTCATCTGCTTTTTTTGTTATCAACATTTTCTGCTCAGTCTGTATCACTGTAACCTATAAGACAATAATTTCTCTCTTTAGTATACCAAATACCAAAATCTGAGGACTTGTGCACATACCTTATTGTCTTCTTCACAGTAGTTGAGTGAGATTCTTTAGGCTTTGATTGGAATCTTACATAAAGACCTACACTAGAACAAATATCAGACTTACTAGCTATAAGATAAAATAAACTTCTAATCATACTCCTATACAAGCTAGCATCAATATCTTTCCATGTATCATCTCTAGAAAGCTTCAAGTTAGTGCGAATTGGGGTTCTCATAGGTTTTGACTTTTCTAACTTAAACTTACTTACAAGATTCTTATCATATTTAGATTGTGAGATAAATATCCCATCATCCATTTGCTTCACCTGCAATCCAAGAAAGAAGTTAAGTTCTCCCATCATGCTCATTTCAAACCCCCCTATATCAACTCAACAAATTCATCAGTCTTGTCTTTATTAGTTGAACAAAAAACAATTTCATTGACATATATTTGTGTAATGATAATACAATTAGATGCATATTTAATAAATCTGGTTCCATTTCCATTTGCCTCTAAATGTAAGGCCCCGTCTCATTCTAAAATGAAAGTGGGGAACTACTATTTGCTTGCGTACAGGATTCAGAAATGAAATGGAAGTATTTGAACTTGTCTCCCCGCCAAAACACTATGGCTTTTGGTCCAATTGAAGACGAGTCAACAGGGAAGCAACCTAAGAGTGTTTTATCATTCTGCCCCTAGTGTGTCCTCTATGTATCAAGAAAGTGGTGAGCCTCTCATACCAAGCTCTTAGAGCTTATTGAGGTCATACAAGGCCTCTTTCAGCTTAATTACATATTTTGGACGCTTAGGGTCATCAAACCCTTTGGGTTGCTCTACATATGCTTCTTCATTGAAGATGCCATTTGGGAAGGTAGTCTTGACATCTATTTGGAATAATTTGAAGTCAAGTACGCATGCAATGGCAAGTAATAGTCTTATGGATTCTAGCCTAGCTACATAAGCAGACGTTTCATTCAAATCTACTCATTCAATCTGAGCATATCCTTGTGCCACTAGTCTTGCCTTATTTCTAACAACTTGACCATTTCATTAGTTTTATTCATAAAAATTTGCTTAGTTTGTATTATATTCACATTCTTAGGTCTAGGAACTAAGGTCCATACATCATTCCTTTTAAACTGATTTAACTCATTTTGTATAGCTTGTATCCATACACCATCTTTTAGTGCATCATTCATATTTTTTTGTTCAATTAAAGAAATATGGCAAGTAATGTTTACCTTGTTCCTTACCTTGCTCCTGATTTTTATGTCATCATCTAGGATTCTAATGACTGATGTAGCTGGATGTGCTTTTTGAATCGATGAAGGTGGATCATTTCTCTCGGTTCACTTCTGACTTCATCTTTGTTCAAGTCTACAGTGTTAGACATTTTTGTTGTATCTTCCTTCACAGAGTCTAAGCTGTATGATGTCATAGCTTCTTCTTTCTCGCCACTATTTTGACTAATATTTTCTACAGGTTTTTTCAAGTTAATAATTCCTTCCTCCTTTGAAGAACTTGCATAGTCATCTAAATCAACAAAAACTACATGAGCAGATTCCATAATAGTTTCTGTTCTCATGTTGTACACTCTATATGCTTTACTATTAAGTGAATATCCTATAAATACTCTCTCATTACTCCCAGCATCAAATTTTCCCAACTGTTCTCTGTCTTTTAGAATGTAACACTTGTACCTAAAGACATGAAAATACTTTAGATTAGGTTTCTTGTCTTTCAAAATCTCATAAGGAGTTTGAGTAGTTCTAGGTCTAAGGAAAACTCTATTAGAAATGTATCAAGTTGTGCTATTTGCTTCTGCCCAGAGTCTCTTTGTCAATTTCTTGCCATTAAGCATCACCTTAGCCATTTCTTGAAGAGTTCTAATCTTCCTTTCAATGACAGGACTCAGCTCAGGTGTTTTAAGGGTTAAGAACTCATGTGCAATTCCATGAAACCTACAAAATTCAATATAATCAGCAATTTCAGATGTTTTGCTATGATCACTCCTTACCCTTGTAATTCTTCTAATGTTTTGATTCCTTCAGTCTCTAACGTAACACATAAATTTCTAAAAGTATTAAGAGTATCGGATTTTTTCTTTAAGAAACAACCCAAGTGAATCTTGAGTAATCATCTATACCCACAAACACATATTTCTTACCTACAATGCTTTCAACCTGTATAAGACCCATTAGATCTATGTGAAGCAATTCTAAAATCTAATGTGTGCTTAGATAGGTCTTAGAATTATGTGAGCCTCTAATTTGCTTTCCCTCTTAACAAGGTCCACAAATTCCATTAGGTTCATCACTCAGTGTAGGAACTCCTTTCACAACATCTATTTTAGATAGCTTAACTAAATCCTTACAGTTTAAGTGTTCTTACTTATGATGCCAAAGTTCTAAGTTGTTTATTTTAGCACTCATTGATTTTAGATTAGATAACTAATAATAATTATCAGATTACCTATGACCTTTTAAAATGTAATTACCTTTTCAATCTAGAGCCTTGCATTTTTTATCGTGTGAAGTGTACTATGTATTCATCATCGCAAATTTGACCTATGCTAATTAGATTTGCTTTAAGACTTTTCACATATAGTCCAATTTTGATTTCAGGCAGTCCACTCACATTCAAAGTACCTTAACCTAAAATCTTATCTTGAGTACCATCAATAGATGTAATTGATCAGCTTTCATGAAATGGTTTCAAGATTTTAAGGAATTCCTTGTTACCTATCGTGTGCCTGGAACAACCATTATCAAAGTGCCAAAGTTTATTAAAAGAATCATATAGTGTAGTTAAAGCAACATTGCATTTTATTTTCTTTTTCTTTACCCATTGCATACTTGGTTTTTGTGGTTTACTATACATCCTAGCATTTCTCTTTAATAGGTTTTGCAGTTTATAGCATTTACGTCTTATGTGACTTTTAATACCACAAAAATAACAAATAGGGATAAACGTTGTTACCTTGTCTTTGGTATTTACTGATCTTGATGTAGAAGAAAGATGTTGATTACCTATTGGGTTCAAAGAAGTGTACTTCTTAGCCTTGTTCCTGATATTAGAATCTGTCAAAGTTGCTTTGACTAACACTATCTCAATGATTTGATTATCATTCGTTCCATCATATACCAAGCCACTCAATGATTTGATTGTGATTGGTTCCATCATATACCAAACCACTTATGTCTGAACTGTTCTTTCCTCCACTTAAAATTAGGGCAAGTTTTCCTAAGCCAAGTTGAAACTGATTGATGCATTTGTTTGCTTCATCTAGTTCTACAGTGAATTTCTGAACTTGTTCTATCTTCGATTGGAGCATAGCTTCCAGTTCACTCTTTTGATTCAAAATATCTGACAACTTTCTTGATCCTAGTAACTGAAGAACATCTATAAGATCCTCAATAAAATTAACATTTATTTTTAACTCTACCACAGTTCTTCTAGTTCCTCTCTAAATTTTTTCAGCTCTTTCTCTAGAACCTCTTTCTCATCAACAAGAACTTTTACTTTTTGCTGTAGCCTCTTGATCTTAATCTTGCTATCTTCCTAATCTTTGTACAGCTCATTGTAGGCTTCTTGAAGCTCTTCATAATAAACAACATCATCATTTTCTGTGGTTTCTAAGATTTATTTCTTTGTAGTTTCTGTAATTTCATCTCTGATATAATTCTTAGTACTCACAGTTTTGTGTGTAAATGCTACAAAAGCAACTAGATTCTTTTAATCATCATATTTATTATCTGAATCATTATCACTCCAAGTTGCTATAAGCCCTTTGCCTTTTTTTCTTTAAATTGGCACTCTTAGATTTGATGTGACCATATCCAGAACACTTATAGCACTGCACTTTATTCTTTTTCTCGTCAGTTTTTTAAAACTTTTCCAAGTCAGATTGTGTATCACTTGATTTCTGAAACTAAGGCTTGTTTTGATTTTTCTTTCTGAAATTCTTCTTTAGAAACTTGGCATAGTTCCTAACCATGTAGGCAATTTGCTTGTCTTAAGTTGAGTCACTCACAGTATCTTTATCACTTGAGTTTGTTGTTGCAGCTGCAAAGGCTATACTTTTGCCTTTTCTTTTGTTTTTCATATTCATCTCGAATGCTTGTAATGAACCTAATAACTTAGTAATATGCATCTCATCTAGATCCTTTGCTTCCTTAATTGCTGTTAGCTTAGCTTGAAACTTATATGGTAAAGATCTTATAATCTTTCTAACAATTTTTTAGTCAGAAAAATGTGCTCCTAACAATGTATATACACTAGCAATATCATATAATCTCGTGGAAAAATCTGAAATAGTTTCATCCTCATGCATGGTTATATTTTTAGACTTAGATGCAAGCATTTTTATCTTGGTTATTTTTATAGAATCAGTTTCTTCATTTTTTTTTCAAGATGATCCGAAGCTTCTTTAGCATTAGTACATGATGAAATCAAGCTAAACTGATTAAGACTTATTGCATTGAAGATAACATTGATTGCTTTTGAGTTCTAGTTTGCTGAGGCATACTTTTCTTGAGTCCATGATTATTGTGGTTTCTTTTTAGGTTCTTGAAATTCGTCCATTTGAGTTGGATGAATCCATCCATTAACGAAATTTCACCATACCCTTTCATCAATAGATTTGAGAAACTACATCATTCTGGCTTTTCAATACCCGTAGTTGTCTTCATCTAGCATGGGTGGATGGTTGATAGAGCTCTTATTTCTCGACAAATGCATCTCTTCAAATAAAAAACTCAGGATCTACACAGATTTGTTAGTGCTCTTACTTTGATACCAATTGAAAATTTGAAGAGGACAGATTTGACGAATCTGTTAAGATAAAAACATAGAAACAACCACAAATACTATAACAGAAAATAAAAAATTGCATAGTAATTTTACGTAGTTCTGTTTATCAAACAAACCTTCATCCACGTGCAATATAAACTATAATCAACTATGTAGTATGTTAGCTTATAAGACAGAGGATACTTTTACAATGATTTGTCTCTCCTCACAAACTCACTAACCTACGCCATGAAAGACTGCTTATCCTCGAGACCTACATTAGTGATCCAGTTTTCCTCATCGCACTTCTCATAATCTGTTAAGCTACCCTTAACAAAAAAATTGTTAATGATACGTATTAATACTTAAACAGTTAAGAGCTTTATACAATCACAATAAAACAAATAAAAACTAAAACTCTTAGAGTTTTACAAAGAAAAGATGCTTTTAAGACATAAGCTAACAAGTTGTTTAAATACTCAATACATCTCACAAAAATATTCACAAGATGTTGTGAATTCTTTATCCTCTTCAAGTGTTGCAGATCAACATGTTCAAGAATTGCAGTTAAGCTAGCACTTATCACATTAGTTTGATAAGATAAGATAAGAAAGATTAGATAAATATGAATAATAAGAATACGTGATTATCTTAAACTAAACTTTTATCACAAGATGTCAAAATAAAATAAAACACAACATCAATATGCCACATCATAAACATGCTATGTAGGCATGAAAGCAGGGGGTAACATACTTGATTAATTCATTCGTAAGAGTCAAATAGCTTCTGATTTAAACAAAAATGATATTGAAAAATACCAAAACCGATTTTTTTTTTAGCTTTTCGACAGTGTACTAGTTTAATATGAGGTCCAAGTTCTAGCTTTGTCATTAACAGACAAAAATTTGAGCATTTAATAATTTTAATTTTTTTAAAGGAGAATGATATCAAGTTATAGACTGGAAAATTATGGCTAGTAATTGTATGTAAGAAAAAAAATCAATATTTCAGAATCGAAACTTCTCTCCACATCAATGATGAGAGATGTAGAAAATTGTTATCAAGTCTTGACAGGAAATTAAACTAAAAAAAATTTCTAAAATCCCAGCTGTGAGTTTTGATTTGATAAACTAATAATAAAAACTCAGTAAATAAAAGAAGAAGAAGAAAAGACTATATCAAACTCAAGTTGTCTAAAGCTTTTATTATAATTGAATTTTGTTTTGATGATTCATTTTCCTTCTTAAACTCAAAACTAATTGTATGAATTAGACTTTTAAAATTCAATAATGACGGTTGTAAAGAGAAAATAGTTGCTTATAGTAGTTTTTAGGTGCGTATAACCCCATCATAACTAATATTTATTTATTTAATTATATGGATTATACACTTAGTAAATTTGATATTAATAATATATATAATGCATTTTTATTGTTTATATTTTTACTAAATAAAGGGAAAACAATATCATTGTGAGTCAAGAATGATATTACATATACAACTGAAGTTTTACAAGACAAACTTATTTATCTCACTAAGGATGAAGTAAAGCAAAAAGATGATGGAAGAAATTTTAAGTTGTCACTAGATATTTGATTGATTAAATAAAAAATTGGCCACTACCATTATTGCCAATATGAAAAGATGGAATTTTAAGTTATCATTAGAATGCTTTTTGTTCGTATTTATACATGTAGGTGATTTCCTGTCGCTTCATACTAACTTGATTAATGGTAAGTGTTGATTTTGTAGTGTATGAATAGTTAACAATAATATAACTAAAATAGTATACTAAATAGGAATAGATAATTTTACATGGATCGGTTATAACAAACATAAATCCACAAACAACTAGAACTGCAATTCATTATGTTGTATGTTATTTACATTACTCAAACTCTTCTACAATGGTAAACACTCTTTCACACACTAAAATAGTCTTTGTAAACTGATCTATCCGCAGTCACAACACTAGTCTCACTTGCACTCTTCTAATTTTGCTCTTCTTGTGTCTTGACTAACTTAACTATACCAAGTTAAGTAAGACATTACACCCATAACTATTCTAGACTTATGCAATCACTTAACTCACTTAAGTTTACATAACTCTATAACCATTACAACCAGATTCATACGTGCGTCTTTCATTTTATTGTAAAAACTTTTTGCTTTAAGTCAGTTAAGATTGTCTAAGGCTTAAGGTAGTTTTACACCAATTGCAATCCTTATCATTATTTTGCAAAATCTCAATAAAACTCATAAAGTAAATTTGGATAATGATCAAATAATATAGCAAGTCATATAATTCTCTCTTAAGTAAACCATGATACTAATAAAGAATATGCTAATCTTATAAGAGATAATCAATGCAAAATATAATCTTCTTATATAACTAGAATTCCAAATGAACTTTTCCTATTCTACTCACAATTCTTCTAATATAAAAAATCCACATGAGATAAATAAAATTGGGAAAACAATCTAATTAATATTTTTATCACATGATGACAAAATTTGATGACATGCGTTCCATGTGCATATGGATGCCACGTGAGGTACCAATAATCTCCCTCGGGCATCTAGTGATAAAAATATTCAAATTTTTCTAAGTCTATAAAACACCTATAAAGTTATATGTGATGTAATTGAAAAATAAATACGGGTAATTTGGACCAAAATATCAAACAGAACAAACATAATGAACTATTAGTTAAGCAAGGCATAATTGGAAGATCATAACTGATAGTGACAATATCTATAAACAAAAATGGAACTAGAACAAATAACAAAATGATTGATTTAACATAAAAACCACATAACAAATAACATCCTATAAACAGATTAGTTCAACACAAAAACAAAATATCATCCAACAAAATAAATAACATCTAGCAAGATAAAAACATTGTAAAACTATTCCCCCTTGTTTTCTTAACAAGTGCCAAAGCATATAGGGTAGAGTTAAACAAAAGATAACCAAATAACTTCTAAAAGAAATTGTTCAAAAACTGATAATCTATCAGTTAAGCCTGGCATATTTGCAAACAAGGAGCTCATGAGGAAGGCCAGGACGTTTCTTGGATCTACCAATAGTGCTTTTGAACCTCTTTCCAGTGGTGGATGGTGTTGCTTGCTCAAAAGCAATAGGAGGAGTTTGTTGGGAGTTATGTTAGTGGAGGAAGTAGTGACTACTGCAACTATCTCTTTGATTTCTCTTTCTCTCATCTTTGTACTGGTTTCAATATTCTAAGATAAACCAATTAAAGATTCAATAGCAACTTTTGTGGTTATCTCCTCTGCAGCTAGTTCTGGTTCTTAACCTTGAGGAGTAGGAGCTATGGTTTACTATAGTGGTGTATTAGTAGAATGTTCATCAGTGGAGAGTTGGAACCTCAATAGCTACCTTTCTAGACTTATTATTGGCAGCTTTACTTTCTTTCTTCTTCTTCTTCTCAACACCTTTTTCTTTCTTTGCTATTTTATCTTTCATTTTAGTATTTGGTTGTTCCTGTATTGGATTAGCTTTAACATCTTGGCTTGGAGCATTGTCATTACCGTTCCTTGCTGTACCACCATTCATATGTCTTTTGTCAAGCTTCTTTTCAAGTTTACATTGCTTGACTTTTATATCCTGAACATCCTACACAATAGAAGCTAAAGAAGCATTGATTAAGCAAGTTGCTCATTCATAGAATCCATTTTGTTGGGTCTAGGTGCTCTCTTTTGCCTAGCTTTTGGTCTTGGAATTTCCTCCCCTTTAGGAGTATCCTGCAATTTAGTTAAAAATCCTTTTCTGATGGGTCCAGAAACCTCCTCTATGGCTTTATCAGACTCAAGTTGAATTCTATTTTGCATAAGCAAGGCATGAATTAAGAAAGGAAACACTAGCAAGTGGAAATTAGATTGACAAGTAGCCATGTGCCACAACCCTAAATTGACCGGTCTCTCTATTCCTACATAATACAAAAATTTTGTTATGTCCTCTCTAACTTTGTTTTGATGTGTAGATGGAAGCCTATGCTAGGTTATTTTATGCAATACACAATATTTAAAGGTAAAATTTTTTTTTTATCAAAACCATCATGAGGATCCCATTTAACATCAGGATTGTTAAAGAGTTCAAGAGTGACCTCACTTATACTTGAATCATTAAACATCTATGGGTATATCAAAGAACTGATTAATAGTATTATATAAGAATCTAATCAGTTTACCCCTGCAATATACCTTGAGACTGTGATATTTGTATAAAATGCATGAATCAGGGATTTAACTAGAGGTGAGAGATTGTTTTCTTTTTTTGCCAATATATATTTGGATTTAAGATTTTCCTTGAGTTAATACTCAGCAAAGTCATTCACCTTCACTTGCCTTCCAATCTGGAGTTTCCTTTCTGAAGTGTATTTCTCAAACCTTTATTCATTCTCTTGAGTGAGAAATTTTTTAGAACGTCGATTAACTATGTCTTGCAAATCTACAGGAACAACATCATCATCTTCACTTGTAGCAAGATCCATAAATTGGTGGTGAGTGGGATGATTCTGGTTGTATTTAAGGTGATTGTTCTTATTCTACTCTTGAGACTATGCCTATCGCTCCTGATTTAATTGTTTTCCGGTTGAAGAATCTGAAATTGTTATGAAGCATGAGTTGTGATATCTATTTCAGATAAGGTGGCCATGGTGATTTTTTATTGAGATTGACTACTATTGAATTATTAGGTTAGTAAGAGAGAAAACAAATTTTCAAGAAATAATGGTTAAGATTACTAAGCCTAACAATGCATAATAATATCCAGCATAAACTCCTAATTTAGTCCAGTTTCAGAGAAAAACAAAAATTTGATTTTAATTGTACTTTTAAAACTGAATTATTTTTCTAGTAATGACCATATTAAATGAATTAATTTGATTTTGATTTTGATTCAAATTGAAGCCTATATACAAATTTCTCCTATCATTAAACAAAACTTCCCCTCAAATTAATTTTGTTGACATGGCATGCTGACTCATCATATAATGCACAAGAAATTGTGTAAGGCATAATTGAAAATGGTTTAACATAACACAACTTCAATATCCTCACATCATATGATCTTTTCCCAAAAAAAAAAGTAATAGAGTTGTAAGAATACATCAAGAGAAAAGTTGTTTTTCATAATTTTAACATAAATCCAATTGAGTGTTCAACTCAGCATGCTTCTTACAAACATAGAAGTTAACTCAATATGGATTTGCTCATGCAATACGAAAACTTTCATACAAATATAGAGTGAGCCATTTTCCTTTTGAGTGGGCGACCTTAACATATTTTCAAGATACATTGAAATTACTTTTAATGGATGGCTTTCACACATCACATATTGGTAGCTCTCTTTGCATTACTTTAATTTAACAGCCAAATTAAAGCAAATAAATCAGCTTAAGCATACTTGATTAGAAATGACCTATGATGCTTTAGATATAAATAACACAACTACACATATTGTTTATTCAAATAACTGACAAATGCTAATGGCCTTTCTTAGTTTTTCAAACCTTGATGCAATTTAGTGCTTGAACAAGTCAGCTAGTTGATTCTTGATTGAGATATGTTTAATTATTGATTATTTTCGACTCTACAAGTTCTCTAATGGAATGATATCTTATGTCAATATGTTTTGTTCTTGAATGTTAGACTAGATTCTTTGAGGTGTTCATATCACTAATATTTGACACATCTAACAATAGGATTATCTCCCAAATATAGGAGTGTCGAAGTAATAAACCTTAAAAGACTGGGGTCGATCCACGAGGAAGGGGATTTGAACTCATTACACCACACTTTGAATCTAATTACTAACTCGCTTTTTTTTTTTGGCAAAAAGAAAATGTAAGGCACACTTATGTCTACTATCTTTCCCCCTAACCAAATGAAACATTATCCTCAATGTTTAAATGTAGAGAAACAAAGTATAGGAGACACTACCTAAAGCTTCAGTTATTCAAAAGAGACGACCTGAAAGACACGTAAAATAAAATGCTACAAATAAAATAAAAGACAAAAAAATTACAAACGAAGATTCAGATCCAATTTGCACTTTTTGTTTTGTTCCTCTGACCAATTAATTTGAGTTTATAGCTGGGTCAAGTTCATATTCAACTGCTTGTAATTTGTCAAGTAATTCACTAGTAGCAGTGGCAGAAACAGAATCTGTCGAACTGAATGAGGGATAAAATTCTGTTCTATTGCTGCATCAACAAAACATATCAAAGCATTAAAGAAATTTTTAATATTCAACAAACCTATGGATTTTTTATGGAGATTAAGTTAGGCCCAAGAGGCAATTTGAAAAATTCCTTCAAGTACCAAAGCCACCTGGTAAAATAATAAAGGCATCCGAATTAATAAGCATATATGCCATGATTCATGCAGAGAGGAAACCTGCAACTTCTTCGTAATCGTTTTTTCAATGATGCTTTCTTCAGCCAAAGCTTTAGGAATAACACCTAGAACTTGACTACCTCCTACGAGTGCAGCTGTTGACACAAAACCATTAACCCGAGACTACCTTCCCCATAAACCACATAAATCTTTCTTTTAGCTAATAGCCTTCCAAGATAATTTGCTACTGCTATAAACTCTTCACTTTTTCTAGGTCGAGAAAATACACATATCTTTTAGATTCAACGTTTTGAAGTTCCCTCCACGTCTATGCAACTTTCTAACTATATGTATGAAGTGAAGAACAAGAGATGTCATATTTAAAGAGTGTAAAAAGGTATTCTAATAATGACATCTATATAGGTAGCTCGACTGTTAGTCAAAAAAGTTTGACAATAAAGCATAGAAATTCAAAAAAAATTTATAGAAATAAGACAACATAAATGCATAAGTCAACCGAAAGATATAAATTCATAAATGACAGCTGTAAGGCATTAAAATTAAAAAATGATAGCACACATGCATATGTACATGTAGTTGTGACCATGGCTCACATTTTTCTCTAGTTTTATGTCCAGAAATGGCTTAAAAACCTGCTATGTATGAGTTGGGGATATGCTTCCTATTCAGTTTTCTTATAAACTTGTAAATGAGGTCGTTTTGAGTCAGATTCCCAAGATTATAACGATCCTGCTCTTCTTGAAATTGTGTCCATAATTTCAAAATTTCACGTTGCACAATTCTACAAGAATTTGTCTCAAGAGTCAATTGGATATTATCCAAAGACTCCTTACTTAGGCCATTCTTGATGAATTGTCGCTTATCCTCTCGATTATTAAACAAATATCCCAAGGAGCGGCAACGCTGGTTACAAGGCCGTCTTACACATTTGTGACAAACTTGTAACTTTTTCGCTCTTCGCTTTTTGGTGTAAAAGCTTTTTCCCAGACTTGGCATGTGAGAAACAAGATCATCTGAAAATTCACAAGAAAATCGAACCTTGGCTTCAATTAACTATCTTAAATCAGTAGGAATACCCTTGCACATCAACATCCTTAGTCTTTCTGCATGAGCTTTGTAAATTTTAAGCAAATCATTTTGAGGAAAAGAGGGAAAACGTTTGTGCAGCTTTGGGAGAATGGTATCCATGTGAAGAAAATGAGAGAGAAGAAAAGAAAATGAATGCAGGGTGACCAATACTTTTTAGGGAACTGAAAAACTGACTTTAAAAGTCACGGAGTACTGTATCCGCCACTTGATCGGGAAAAAATCAATCCTTAAAAAGGATCAATTAAAGCAAGAGACTCTTCATTTTGATCAAAATTTTCAAAAAATGGTTTTAACCCTTGTACATTAACTTTAAAAACATTACCATTCTTTGGGTTCTCAATTTCAATGACTCTATGAGAAAAAATATTTTTAACAATAAAAGGCCCAGTCCAACGAGACCGAAGTTTACTAGGAAACAAATGTAATCTTGAATCATATAGAAGAACTTATTGTGAAGGTTCAAAAGATTTTCTAACAATAGTTTTGTCATGAAAAGCCTTCATTTTTTCTTTGTAAATTTTAGAATTTTCATAAGCCTCATTCCTGATTTCTTTAAGTTCACTTAGTTAGAGTTTACGTAACTTGTAAGCATCATCCAAATTTGTATTAAATATTTTAATGGACCAATAAGCTTCATGCTCAATTTCCACAAGTAAGTGATAAGGTTTTTCATAAACTAATCTATAAGGAGACATTTCTAATGATGTTTTGAAAGCAATTTGATAAGCCTAAAATGCATCATTAAGTCTTGAAGACCAATCTTTACGGTTTGGGTTAACTGTTTTTTCTAAGATCTATCTTATCTCCCTATTAGCTAATTCAACTTGTCCACTTGTATGTGGGTGATAAGGTTTGGAAACTTTATGGGTTATTCCATATTTATTCATTAGAGTTTCAAATGGTATGTTGCAAAAATGTGTACTCCCATCATTAATAATGGCTCGAGGAATTCCAAATCTACACAAGATAGTCTCTTTCAAGAATTTGATAATTGTTTAGTGATCATTGTTTCGACATTGAATTGCATCAATCCATTTTGAAACATAGTCTACTGCAACAAGAATGTACATAAAACCAAATAATGGTGGAAAAAGTCCCTTAAAATCAATACCCTAACAGTCAAAGATTTCAACAACAAGAATAGGATTCAAAGGTATCATGTTTCGTTTTCAAATGGATCCTAATTTTTGACAATTTTCCAAGTTTTGCAAAATGAATGTACATCTTTAAATAAGGTGGGCCAATAAAATCCATATTGCAAAATTTTAATAGCTATTTTTTTAGATGAAAAGTGTCTTCCACATGCTTTGGAATGACAAAAATTAATGACACTACTTACCTCATTATCGAGTATGCATCTTCTAATTATTTGGTTCAAACAATATTTCAATAGATATAGGTCATCCTAATAAAATTTTTTCACCTCGGTCAAAAACTTTCTTTTATCTTGAGCATTCAAATGAAGTGACATTTCTCCTATTCCAAGAAAATTTAGAATGTTAGCAAACCAAGGTACTACAACAACGGAGAATAAAAATTTATCAAGAAAAGAGTCATTGATAGGTGAAGTTTTAATTAATGTCTTTATCGTTAATATTGATAGATGGTCTGCAACAACATTTTTGACTCCTTTCTTATCCATTATTGTAATGTTGAATTCTTGGAGCAATAAGATCCATCGTATCAATCTATGTTTTGCATCCTATTTAGACATTAAATATCCCACAGCTGCATGGTCAGTGTAAACAATCGTTAGAGAACTAATTAAATAAGATCGAAATTTGTCCAATGCAGATACTACTGCAAGTTGTTCTTTTTCAGTTGTTGTGTAATTCATTTGTGCATAATTTAAAGTCCTACTTGCATAGTATATCACATAAGGCTTACCTTCTTTTCTTTGTCCCAAGACAGCACCAAAGCATAATCACTCGCATCGCACATTAATTCAAAAGGCAAGGACCAATCAGGAGATTGCATAATTGGAGTAGTTGTTAAAAGTTTAATTAACTTATCAAAAGCATTTTGAATTCTTGAGTCCATTCAAAAGAAGTATCTTTTATTAAGAGTTTACAAAGAGGTTTAGATATAGTACTAAAATTTCTTATGAATCTTCTATAAAATTCAGCATGCCCTAAGAATAAACGGACCTTTTTGACTTTTTTTGGTGGAGGCAAATGGGAAATTAATTCTACTTGTGCTTTGTCCACTTCAAATCCCTTAGAATATACCACATGACCTAAGACAATTCCTGAAGTAACCGTATAATTACATTTTTTTCAATTCAAAATAAGACCTTTTTCCTCACACCTTTTTATGACTTTTTCTAAGTTTTCAAGACAATTATCAAAACAATTTTCAAAGACAGTTAAATCATCCATGAAAACTTCTAAACAATGCTTTACCATGTCACTGAAAATGCTTAACATGCATCTTTGAAAAGTGGTTGGGACATTACAAAGTCCAAAAGGCAGCCTTCTAAATGCAAAAGTGCCAAAGGGGCATGTGAATGTAGTCTTTTCTTGGTCTTTAAGTGCAATGGGAATTTGATAATATCCTGAGTATCCATTGAGAAAACAGTAGTAGGAGTGCCCTGCTACTCTTTCTAAAATTTGGTCAAGGAATGGTAGAGGAAAATGATCTTTTCTAGTGACAACATTTAATTTTCTATAATCAATGTACATCCTCCAACTAGATGAGACTCAAGTTGGTAATGATTCACCCTTTTCATTTTTTACCATTGTAATGTCAGATGTCTCAAGTACTACTTGTGTAGGGCTTACCCACTTACTATCAGAAATAGAGAGATAATTCTCACATTAAGTAGTTTGAGAACTTTAACCCTAATGACCTCTTTCATGTAGGGATTTAATCTCTTTTCAGGTTGTTGGGATGTTTTGGCATTTTCTTCTAAATGTATTCTATGTGTACAAATCAAAGGGTTAATGGTTTTTATGTCTTTTAAAGTCCAACCGATTACATTTTATGCCTTTTAAGCACTTGTATCAACTTATCTTATTGCTCGCTTGTAAAGGATGAAGAAATTACCACCGAATATGTTTGATTCTCCCTAAGATATGCATATTTTAGTTCTTTAGGTAAGGACTTCAGTTTTAACTTGGGAGCTTCCTCTTCCTTGCTTTCATTCATTTGTCTCAATTCTTCAAATCGTGGTTTTGAGCCTTTTTCCATCACCTATGCACAATCTAGTAAAGAACATGTATCAGAAAGATAAGGCTCTAGTTCCATACTTGATTCTAATGAATTAACTAAATAGGTTTCCAAAGGGTCAGAAGAACTCCCTTTTGGGATGTGGTCTTCCACAATAGTTTCAATCATATTCGCCTCCTCAATTTCATCATCTTCTTTTTGTGGTTGTTTGCACATATTAAAATATTAAGTTCCAATATCATGTTCCCGAATGATAGCTTCATGACTCCATTCTTGCAATTAATATAAGCATTAGAGGTAGTTAAAAATGGACACCCTAAAATGATAGGAAATACTTCCACTGGTTGTGTATTTAAGACGATAAAATCCACTAGGTAAATGAATTTATCGACTTGAACTAACACATCTTCTACTACTCTTCTTGGCACTTTAATTGATATATTAGCAAGCAAAATAGTCACAGAAGTAGGCTTTAACTCACTTAGATTGAGTTTCTGAAAAATCAAGTATAGAAGCAAATTCATACTAGCACTAAGATCAAGTAAAGCCTGTTCAATTTTATGGTCTCCAAAAACACATGAAATTATAGGACAATCTGGATCCTTATATTTCATTGTATTATTGTTTTGAAGAATAGCACTTACTTACTTGGCTAGAAAGGCCTTCTTTTTCACATTCAATTTTCTTTTCACAGTGCACAAATCTTTCAAAAATTTTGCATAAGAAGGTACATGTTTGATCACATCTAACAAAAGAATGTTGACCTTTACCTGTTTGAAAATCTCAAAGATTTCATAATTGTGAGTCGGCTTCTTTTGTGTGGCTAATACTTAAGAAAATGGAGGCACAGGTGAGGATTTGGTTCCTTCTTCGCTAGGTATTGGTTTGATAACCTTTTCCTTATCCTTAGAGATAGATTCATCTTCTTTCTCATAAGGTTTAGGAATGTGTTTTTCTACAACCTTACTATTACAAAGGGTCATGACTCATTTGGCTTGATCAATGTAATGACTGTTTGAGCTGCTCACACCTGAATTAGATCGATCTTTAGGATTTTGCAATGTTTGGGAAGGAAATTTTTCTTTTTCTTGGATGCTAAATGTGGATGCAAATTTTACAAGAGTGTCTGACAAATTTGTTAATGTTTGAACAGTTTGACTATTGAAAGTCTCTTGCTTTGTAATGAATGGATACAATGTCTCTTTAAGGTCCTTCATAGGAGGAAGAGTATATGTATGATCATGAGAATTTTGAAAATTTTGATGTGTTTGAAAAGAGACTTGTGAAGATTGTGCATGATTGTCATTTTTTTCACTAAAATTTGGATCATTTCTCCAACTGGGATTATAGGTTTGTGAGTATGGATTGTGATTTGAGTTTTTGAAAATGTTCAAAGCATTAGCTTGTTCATGGAGGCATTTCTAAAGGCAGGTAAAGTTGGGTACTCATCAGTAGGATGGTCATTATCATTACAAATGTGATAGAAAATTTCTTGAAGAGAATTCAATTTGACCACTATTTTTCATTTCTAAAGCCTTGACTTTTCTAGCTAGGGTTGCATGTTTGGCTTGAAGGTTATGGTCTTCTCTAAGGTTGTAAATGCCTCTATTGGATATCGAGGGTGGGGCCTTGCTTGGTACCTCATAGGTAATAGTAGTGTCCTAATTTTGGGCTTTATTTGCTAATGAATCTAGGTAGTCAATTGTTTTATCAGGGTCTTAACCTCCAAATTGTCCGTTGCACATTAGCTCTACTAGTTGTCTATCTTGAGGTGCTAACCTTTCATAAAAGTATGCAACTATTCTCCAAGTTTCAAAACCATGGTGAGGACAGGTATTAAGTAATTCTTTATACCTATCCCAACATTTGTAAAGGGTTTCTCCTTATTTATGAGTGAAAGTGGTGATTTATCTTTTAAGAGAATTTGTTCTATGGATAGGAAAAATTTTTTTTCAAAAATTGTTGTTTCATCTCATCCCATGAACTAATGAAATTTGACCTCAATTTTTGTAGCTATGTTCTAGCTTTATCTTTTAAAGTAAAAGGAAAAAGCTTTAATTTAATGGTGTTTATGCTACAATTTGGGTCACTGTCACCTCTTCAAAGATTTTTAAGTATGAATATGGGTTCTCCATATCAAGGCCATGAAAGGTGGGTAAAAGTCGAACGAAACTCGATTTGAAATTGAAATGGATTGCATCAGGAGGAGAAACTACACAAGATGGTGCACTAGTCCTTACCGGATTCATGTAATCTCTAAGGATTCTTGGTTGGTTTTGGTCATTTTGTTGGGAATGATTCTCCCTTCATCTGTGAACCTTTCCACTTGATTATCGGCCATGTTTTCTAGGGAAGGTGAGTTTTCCTCACAAGTTTACCACTAGATGTGCGTAAACAATTTTTCATGCAAATTTAAAAGAGAAAAGAAAACATGAACACACAACAACAACAACAAAAAAATTTAAGATCTAAAATAAAAAAAGAAAATACTTACAATTTTGCACGCCAAATTTTACCTTCCCCGGCAACGCTCAAAAATTGACACATTCAAAAATAGGATTATTTTCTAAGTATAAGTGTCAAAGTAATAAACCTGATAAGATCGTGGTTGATTCACGAGGAAGGGGATTTAACGGTACAAACTATAGAACGAGAGAATAAAATATGAATAATGTAAATAAATGACAAGATAATGCTAACAAATATAAGTAAAGATGGTAGGTGGTACTACCGACCATTCAAATGTAAAGCAAAAACAAAAAGTAGTAATACCATCCGTGGAAATTATGAGGTAAAACCTACCATAGCAAATGAAAGAAAAAGTTCATAAGCAATAGACAAGAATACTTCAAATACACAAGTAAAAGGAATTAACACAATAATAATGAAAGCTAAGGTTAGGGGATCCATCCTTGATATATCAAATAAGGATTAACCCAATTATAACTCAATTGAAATCCACACATCAATGAGGTTCCATTCGGAAGATATGTCATTTAAGCCTATTTTAATTATGTGAATTATATTTGTTCTTACCAATATTTATACCACTTCTCGTAAATGGGTTCAAGTATCCAATGTGTCAATCACCATATGTCTACAACAAATCAAGGTTCCTAACTAGACTTGTTTCGGTAAGGAAGAACCATACGACATCTAGAAAGGACCCAAGCATTTGATGTGCCAAGGATTGTCTACAATGAATCAAGACTTCCACTTTACGAGTGGTGTCAAGATTGATTAAGAAAATAAATAAAAATCATATAAAATAAACAATGCAAGATTATGATTATTAAGCACATGTCAAAGTTTAGAAAATCTTTATTCTCATATCAAGGGTTTCACCCTTTCACCTTAGCAAAAGAGAATTTAGCAAGACATTATGAAAGAAAGAAAACAAATTGCAAGAAAAAGAAGATTTATTAATAACATTAAGAGAACAAATACAAGAGAGAGAGAAAGCACAATGATAAGAGATCCCAGTCTAAGCTAAGATGCCTTAATGGGTCACAATGCACCTCTATTTATAGATACATTCAGGGGCAAACTTGTCAAATTACAAAGTAACAATTGTAAAATATCTTGTTGACAATTTGGATCGTCATGTGCACCAAATTTGACCACCGATTTTGGTACTGAATTATTTAGAATTTTGATCACATATCTTCATGAAAGTTGTAGATATTTCTCTCATCTTTCTAGAAAATCTTGATTCATATGATTTGGATACGCATATCAAGAGATATGGTCAAAATACGGAGGCATGGTCAGGCTAGACTGAAACTGCAGATGGGTTCACTTCAAACCCATTTTTGGTCCAGTAAGAGCCCGAATTTCATGATGCTTGTGAAATATGATCTTATAGATAATGTAATCAGCTTTCCAACAAATTAAGATTTGTATCCTTCTGGTTTATAAATACAAAGTTATGCTCATTTTACTGAACCTGTAACAAAAACCAAAATTAAGATGAAGTTAATTCAAAAGATGTAAAGACTACAAATATGCTTAAGTTGAGAAATTTAATGAACTATTAATGCCATGTGATGAATTAAGCTCTTATTAAACATACACATTTAAGTGTTCATCAGTATTATCACAAAACATAGTTATCGAGCTTTGATCAACACCATAATCACTTAGCATTTGCTTTACACATAACAACTATGTACAACAACTCCCTGTAGCAATAGCAATATATTATGCCTTTGTAGTTGACAATGAAATAGAGTTTTGCTTCTTATCATGCCATGAAACCAAGTTGTTTCCAAAGTAAAAACAGCCACTAGATGCACTTTTCTTATCATCAATGTTACCTGCCCAATTTGCATCGCTGTACCCTCTAAGACATGAATTCATGTCCTTAGCAAACTATATTCCAAAATTAGTTGTACCATGAACATACCTGATAATTCTTTTCATAGCTGACAGATGTGATTCATCGGTACGTGACTGAAATCTAGCACATAAACCAACACTGAAATAGATATTGAGTCTGCTTGCAGTTAGGTGTAGTAGGCTTTTAATCATGCTTTTATAAAAACTTGATTCAGTATCTTTTCTTACATTTTCTCATGTCAATTTGATGTTAGTGCCAATGGGAGTTCTAAATGTCTTAGACTTATCAAGTTCAAAATTCTTTACCAAGTTTTTAGCATACTTAGATTGTGAAATGAAAATTCTATTTTCTAGTTGTTTCACTTTTAAACTAAGAAAGAATTTTAACTCTCCTACCATGCTCATCTCAAATTCACTCTGCATTAACCTAATAAACTTGTTTGCTTTTTTCTTGTTAGTGAAACCAACAACAATATCATCAACATACACTTGTTCAATAATGATATAGTTAGATGCATGCTCAATAAATAAGGTCTTATCATTGCTTCCTCTAGTGTAACCTCTTTGAATCAAGAAATTGGTCGGTCTCTCATACCAAGCTCCAAGAGTTTGGTTTAACCCATACAAGGCTGTGTGTAGCTTATACATAAAATATGAATGATTTAGATCTTAAAATCCCTTAGGTTGCTTTACATAAACCTTCTCATTAAGATAGCCATTTAAGCAGGCTGTCTGATGATCCATTTGATACAATTTAAAATCTAGAAATCATGCAACAGCACGTAATAACCTGATCAAGAAGGTGGATGTGTTTGGGTTACAACATCTCTAATTTTGATTTTTGTCTAGATCAATACTGTTAGATGGTTTTGTCTTGTCTGAATTAATTGCAATTGTACTGTCCAATGTAACTGCCTCTTCCTTACTGTCTGCATTAACTGGATTTACATTTTTTGTAGCTTTAGTGAAATTGATTATATGATTCTCCTATGAATAAACAGAGGAATCATTAGTATCATCAAAAACTAAAATTTGCACTTTCTATTATGGTTCTAGTCCTTAGGTTGTAAACTCTATAAGCTTTGCTATTTATTGAGTACCCCACAAACAATCCTTCATCACTTTTTACATCAAACTTACCCAATTCGTCTTTGTCATTGAGAATATAGCTCCTACAACAAAAAACATGAATATATTTCAGATTCAATTGTTGGCTTGCCTTTTAAAATTTCGTGGGGGGTTTGACTTGTTCCATGTCTGAAGAACATTCTATTTGAAATATAGCAAACTGTGTTAATGGCCTCTGCCCATAGCCATTAACACAGTTTAAGAACATTTCGTAGAGGGTTTGATTTGTTCCATGTCTTAAGAACATTCTATTTGAAATGTAGCAAACTGTGTTAATGGCCTCTGCCCATAGCCTTTTGGTTAGCTTTTTGCTATTTAATGTCACCATTACCATCTCTTGTAGAGTCCCATTCTTCCTCTCAATGACTCCATTCTGTTCAGTGGTCTTAGTAGCTAAAAAATCATGAGCTTTGCCATGATATTTGCAAAAGTTTGAATAGCTAGCATTTTCAAACTGTTTACCATGATCACATTGAATCCTTATAATTTTGTCAATATTTTTGTTCTGTTCATTCTTAAGCTTAACATAAAGATTGCTGAAAGCTTCAAAAGTATCAGATTTTTCTCTAATAAAATCAACCCAAGTAAATTTAACAAAATCATCAATACAAACAAACACATATCTTTTTCCAACAATGCTTTCAATTTACATGGGACCCATAACATCCATATAAAATAAATATAGTATTTTAGATGTGCTAAAATGTCTTTTTGAACTATGTGACCTTCTAGTTTTTTTTTTCCCTAATTGACAAGGACCACAAATCCTATATGGTTTTTCATTAAGTTTAGGAACACCTTTAACTGTCCCTGTCTTATTTATCTTAACTAAGTCTCTAGAGTTTAAATGTCCTAACTTTTGATACCATAATTCTAAATTAGTTATCTTAGCATGAGATGCATTTATATTAATCAATAAATAACAATTATTTGAAGATCTATTGTCTTATAGAATGTAATTTCCATTGTCATCCAATACCATGCATTTGTCTTGTGTAAAGTGAACAATATACCTGTCATCACATATCTGACTAATACTAATCAGATTAGCCTTGAGACCTTCAACAAACAAAATATTTTTCAGTTTAGGTAGACCATTAATACATAAGGTACTCTTACCTAGAACTTTCCTATGTGTTGCATCACCAAAAGTGATTGTTCCTTCCTTATATGACTTTCGATTTTTTAAAAATTTTCTATTCCCTATCATATGTCTTGAACAACGACTGTCAAAATGCCAAAATCACTAATAGAAGCATTAAAAGTTACGAAGACAAAATTATAGGTAGTTTCTTAACCCAAACCTATTATCTTTGTGTTGATTGTTTGAACTGTTTTGATTTTTTGTATAAAAGACTCAACAATTTATAATGCCTTGGTTGAATATGACATTTGACACCATAAAAATAACAAGTAGGAACAAATATGTTTATGTTTTTTGGGCTTGACTTGAAGGAGCCTATAAGAGATACAAAAAATTATTTACCTTTAGAGCTTGAACTTGTAGCTTTTAAGCTTGAATTTGAGGCGTTGCTTGATGCTTTGACAAAAATAGTTTTGGAAGAAGAAGCTATATTACCATTAATATAACCTAAACTATGTTTGTTGGAATCGACTCTTCCTCCACTGAGAACTTGAACTAATCAGGTTGAACCAATTTTCAACTGTTCAATGTAATTCTTGGCTTCAGCAAGTTCAGTTTTGAGCTTCTCAATCTCTCTTTTTGTTACTTCCATCTCTAGTTGATTCATGCAATCTTTTGCATAAGCTTTTTCATATTTGAGCATTTCACATTCCTTTTAAAAAGCATTGACTAGAACTTTCTGCATTTCTAATGTTTCATAATGTGCATTATATGCTTCCTATAGTTCTTCATCATAGTCAGCTTCCTTTTCAATGTTTGATTCGTTACTTCTGATATGTTCTATTTAATTACATCATATGCAATTGCTTTCCCTTTATTAGAAACAGTTCTAATGAATGTGACAAAGTTGATAGAGTACTCCTAATCATGAAAATCTATCTCTGAGTTATCCTTGATCCATGTTGCACAAATATCCTTGTCTTTTTTCTTCTTGAGGTTAGCACATTCAAATTAAATATACTCGAATCCTTTTAATTCATGAAAATGAACTTGGCCTTTCTTGTCTGGTTTCTATTGACTTTTCTTGACTTGTCCTTTGAAAAACTTCTTTGCATCAAAATTGTCTCCTTTGTGTGACTTTGTTTGATTCTTTTTCTTGAAGTTTTTCTTCATGAATTTGACATAAGTTTTTTGTAAAAAAATGTGATCTATTCTTCATTTGATTACTCTAACTTCACATCTCATTTTTTGTTTTGTTTGATGCAACAACAAAGGTCATACTTTTGCCTTCCTTTCTTGACTAGTTCATCTCAGATGCCTGAAGGGATCCAATCAGGTTATCAACTCTTAGTTGTTTCACACTTTAACCTTCCTCTATGGTAGTGACTTTAGCTTGAAACTTATATGATAAAGATCTAAGGCTCTTTCCAGCAATCTTTGCATCGGTAAATTCCTTACCAAGCATAAATGCAAAGTTAGTATTTCACACAACTTAGGATAAGAATCACCTATGCTTTCATCTTCATGCATTATCAAACTTTCAAATTGAAAATTCAAAGTAAGTAACTTAGAGTCTTTAACTTTTTTAGTACCTTCATTTTTTACCTCAATAATATCCCAAGCTTATTTTGTCGTACTACATTTTGAAATCAATCCAAATTGTTGAATGTTGACAGCATTGGAAATGGGATTAATACCTTTAAAATTTCATCTAGTAGATCGATATTCGGCTTTAGTCCATTCATTCGGTTTATCAATTTTTTCCACCAGCTTGATTCATAGGTGATAGTGGTGTCCAATCATGCACAATGCTAGTCCATACTCTTTCATTAGTGGATTCACAAAGGCTCTCATCTTCACCTTCTAATAAGCATAGTTAGCTTTATCTAACATAGATAGTTAATTGATTAATCCTTCATTTTGAAGTTCATTCATACCTATAATCAAGTCTTGATCTTTATTGGTATATTAGTGAAACCTGCTCTGATACCAATTATTGATTTTGTAATGTATGAACAGTCAACAATAATTTAACTAAAAATAGCATAGTAAATTGGAACAAATAATTTTACATGGTTCAGTTATAACCAACCTACATCTACGGGCAGCAAGAGCTACAATTCACTATGTTGTATATTGTTTACACTACTTAAGACCTTTTACAATGGTAGACTCCCTTTCACACACTAAACTAGTCTTTGTGAACTGATCTATCCGCGAGCACAACACTAGTCTTAGTTGCACTCTTTTGATATTGCTTTTTCTCAGTCTTGACTAACTTAGCTATACCAAGTTAAGTAAGACATTACGCTCATAACTGTTGCAGACTTAAACAATCACTCAATTCACTTAAGCTTACACAACTCTATAACAATTACAACTAGACTCATGAAAGTGCTCAACTACTTTAAGCCTTACACAATCTTAACTTACTCAAAGCATATAGCTTTTACAATTAAACGAACGATACAGTATTAAAACTTGTTTTTCGTAGCTCTCCATCAATTCTCTGTAATGCGTTGCTATATAAGCTATATAAATAGCGTTATATAGTATTAGACACCAGTTGCAATCCTTATCACAATCCTGTAAAGTCTCAATAAAACTCAGAAGCTAAATTTGGATAATGATCAAATAATATGGGAAGTCATACAATTATCTCTTAAGATACTTATAAAGAATATCCTAATCTCATAAAAGATAATCAATGCAAAAGATAATCTTCTATGTAACTAGAATTACCAACGAACTTCTCTTATTCTAGTTAGAATTCTCCAATATAAAAATGCATATAAGATAAATAAAATTAGAAAAATAATCACATTAATGTTTTTATTACATGATAATAAAATTTGATCACATGCATTGCATGTGCATGTGGATGCCGCGTGAGGCATCAACACTAAGATTTGTTTATCTTTTCAGGTTTTTTTAATAATATTAATTCTATTGTTAGTTCTTTTACTCTATTTTCAATAACAACTATACTACCTATACCAGAATTTCTGCCCAAATTGACTCAATCTTGCTTTATCTTGGAGAGCTTGTTATTACGCTTTCAAATTGTAAATTAATGAGGAATAACTGATCATTATTATAGTTAAAAGGATCAAAACCTAACCTATAAAGGTTAATTACAATTTAGGATACATGTATATGTATGTATGTATGTATGTATGTATATAGTAATAGTCGCATCCCATATATAATTAAGTTAGCCCAAAAAAAAAAATCAATCTCTACCTACCTACTTTAACACTTAATTTATAGGATTAATTGATTAGCCTAATATTTAAACATGCATGGCATCCATGAACAAAAATTGACAATTTTGGCCTAGTTTTCATATCAAAAGCTATATATTAAAGAAGTACATTCTAAAATGAGCTATTTTTAACTTTTCAGCATGGTAACATTGAAAGAAAATCTCCAATAATATCTTTATGATGAAGCATGAAGAAACTGATGATGATAAAATCTTAAAATGGATGAGATAAGTTAATAATAACTAAAGACTTCTTTACGAAATTCTTAATTTAATTGATAAGCCCATTGGACTGGACCAACTTGAGCAGCCTGATATTACAACCGCATTAATAACCAAGTCCCAAGCAAGAATCTAATACCAAATGGTGCAAAAATTAGCGGAGAGATCCTCCTTGAATATGACATGGTCCCAAAGTACCAAAAAATTCTCTTAAAATTCTCTTAAAACTTATCTAGTCTAAAAATTCTCATATAACTAATCTAGTCTCTTAACATTATTTGATACAATTAATTAACCTTGCACTCTTCTGCAGTAGTAGGCATGCACCCAACCAACCAGAGAGCAGGTGCATGCAATGCGACTGTAGCATTCTAGCTAGAGCCTTAAACCAAACGCTTGGGATTACATGTGAAAATACTTGTGTTAATTTTTATAGTTAATATCACTTACGACCCTTAGCTTTTGCAGAAAAATCAGTCACATAGAACTTTCTAAAATTTTTCATTAACTACCCTTGTGTTTTTGAAAATTCATCACAATCCCTCGTACTAACAGTTTACATTAACTTACGGTAACTTGGGAGGGTTAGAAAAGGAATTTCTTAATAATTACAAAAACCAAAAAGAGCTACTGGCTGCCACTAACTATAATTATGACAAAATATTGAAAAATGAATTAAAATTATAGAAACATCAACAACAACCCAACTAAGAAGGAATAACCCATTGAAATTTGAATATCGAACTAATTTACATTCTATGGGATTGATCTCCATAACCCAACCACCCCTATCTCCACCTTTAAGTGAACAACTCCCAATTTGCTCATCGTCAATGTTGTTTCTTCAACTGCAACCTCCAAACCCATTTCATTAGCCACCTGTAGGTAGTAACTTTTCTACCACAAAGCATCAAGCACCCATTTATTTTTATCCCTATCTAAAAAGTACCCAAACTTAATAGACAACAAATACTCTTAACAAACACCCTCCTGCCGCCACAATATTTCACAATCAACATTAGCAACCTGTTTATCCCAACCTAAAAAATACCCAAATGGTAAATGAGTTGTGAAATCATAAAATTAAGAGAGAAAAACAAATAAAATTTACTCTTTTAAATCAAAGACTAGAGAGAGAATTAAGACTAGGGAATGAGTAGTTATGTTGTGGCATGAAAATGCACAATAAAATTTTGTGGTTCTTCCAACTTGAAACGATGGTTATACCTATGGCATGTGGGTTGTGGGCTTTTGCACAACGATTTTTCATTCTTTTATAGGCTATTAGCTATGTATTTCTTTCGGCGGGAGTATTTCTTCAGCAACGATGGACTTCTAGTATGCTATCGTGGATGTGTGGTGGCTAAGGAGTGATAAGGAAGACAGTTAAAGGTAGGGAAAGTGCGATGAGGAAGAAGAAGATTTTCGTATAAAAGTATTTCTTTAATTATTTCAATTAAACTTTGTAATATATAAAGTTGTTTTTTTATTATTTATTAGGGGTAAATAAGTAAATATGCTCTCACAGATAGTTAACATCACTTAGACTAACGGAACTGTAAGTCAGGGTTCCATTTGATGAATTTAGTAAAAGGTAAGAATAGAAGTTCGTAAGGCTGTGTTCGTTTTCATTTTCATTTCCCCGTTTTTCGTTTTTAACGTTTTCAAAAACAGGGGATAACTGTGCGTTTTTATTCCCGAATGTTATTTTCATAAAACATATTTTATGACGCTTTTACCCCTAATTTTATCCCCAATCTACAAACAGTTCCCCAATTTTGTAAATCGTTTTTATATCCTCTGCACATTTCCTCCCGTTCCCTACCGAATACAACCTTAGAACAGCCGCTTGATCTGCCTTGCCACCATCGCCTCCTCCTCTCCTCTCGTTCTCCATCGGCACCTGGGCCTTTCTCGTTCTCCATCAGTGGGTTCTTAACTCCTCTACACATTTCCTCTCGTTCTCCACCAAAGACCACCTCAGAACAGCCGCTCAATCTGCCTTGCCACATCGCCTCCTCCTCTCCTCCCATTCTCCATCGGCGCCTGGGCCTTTCTCGGCCTCATCACCTCTCCTCTCATCTCCTTATCTCTGCTCATCTTCGCCACAGTCACAAGCAGAACAAGCGTAGCAGATCGTCATCGTCGTTGATGCCACCGTCACCATCCTCGACATCAGCCGCTTGCCCGTCAGCGCTGGGCCTTTCTTGACCTCACCACCTCCTATCTCGCCTCTTCCTATCTTCTCTCCTTCGTCGTCACCCATCTGCTCAACTAAAACCCGGTTGTGTGAGGTAACAATGTTAGCCTTAAGTCTACATGATAATTTTGATGATAACAATACACATTGATTCATTGTGATTTACTAACATGTTTATTTATGTGCAAGAGAAATATCATTGAAATAATTGTAAAATCAAGAAAAAGCTTATTAAAATGAAGTGTTGAAGCTAAGGAGAAGACTACATGTTAAAGGCACCAAAGTTTAAGAATAAGGTTTGACTCAAGGAATGTGACACATGAGTAATGTTCAATCAATTGGTCATATATATCTCTATAGATGTCCAAATCATGTGATTCTTGAGCTTTTGGAAAGCTTACTCAATTTATAACATTTCATATGTTTTAAAGAAATTCAAATTTCAAGTTAAAGGTTGTCCAAATCATCATGCAATTTGAAAGACAAATGGAAGCAGCTGACATAAGCACCAAACACTCTTTTGGATATATCATGAGCTAGAAAAATCAAAATAATTGATTCTTATGGCATTGGAAAGAGCACTTAATGAGGCACATTTCATATGTTTTGAAGAAATTCAAATTTCAAATGGAAGGCCAACATAATTGACATGCAATTTGGTGAACTAACACAGAGAAGAAAAATCAACTCACATGAGCACTGAATGGTTTTTTGGCCATATCTTAAGATAAGATATCCAAATGCTTTCATTCTTAATGTTTTGGAAAGATTATTCAAATATACAGATCTTTTATGTTTTGAAGAAATTCAAATTTTGAACAGAAGGCTGACAGAATTATCATTCAATTTGGTGGACTGGCACAAGAAAGAAAAATCAAGTCACATGAGCACCGAATGGTGTTTTGGCCATATCTTGAGCTACAGATATCTAAATGACTTGGTTCTTGATGCGTTGGAAAGCTTATTCAATTGTGCAGATCTTTTATGTTTGTAGGTTTTCAAATTTCAAACGAAACATTAACAAAAATGGCAGACAAGATTATGGTTTTTATGGTGGGCAGAAGATTTGGAGTTAGTGTCTTCACTTGATTAAGTTCTTCCCATTTGCCTATAAAAGGAGCCCTTCTCCCATGCATTCTGAAAGAAGAAGAGAAGCATCTATCAAGCAAAAAACAAGATAAATATCAAGTCTAGAGAGCTTTTATATTCTTTATCTACTCTTTGAAGAGAGTTGTACTTTTGTTGTAAAAATTATCTTTGTTCTTGTATTGTGGTGAGAGTGAGATCTTCTTGTAAAGGATAATAGTTATCCTTGAGAGAACTCTTGTTGTGTGTTATCAAGAGTTGAAGGAAGTTGCCTTGGTGAGGTTGTTCATCAAGAAGAACTCTTGGTGTGGTGTTATCAAGAGTTGAAGGAAGTTGCCTTGGTGAGGTTGTTCATCAAGAAGAACTCTTGGTGTGGTGTTATCAAGGGTTGAAGGAAGTTGCCTTGGTGAGGTTGTTCATCAAGAAGAACTCTTGGTGTGGTGTTATCAAGAGTTGAAGGAAGTTGCCTTGGTGAGGTTGTTCATCAAGAAGAACTCTTGGTGTGGTGTTATCAAGAGTTGGAAGAAAAAGTCTTGGTGAGGTTGTTCATCAAGCAAGTTGTAAAGATTTCTACAACTTAGTGGAAAGCTTAGCTCGTGGAGCTAGGAGCCCGTGGACGTAGGCAAGGTTTGCCGAACCACGTAAATTGAGTTTGCACTCTCTCTATCCCTATCTCTTTATATTTACTTGCACTTGTGATTGTTCATTATTGTTATTCTCTTGATTGCATTCTATTTTCATCTTCTTCACCTTTATTCTCAAAGAAAGAGTTAAATAATTTTGATCTTTCAAGAAAAGTTCTACAAATCCGTTTTGATAAATAAAAACCCAATTCACCCCCCCTCTTGGGTTGCCATACCTGGGTTAACAAACAGTTGTATAAATATATTGGTTTTTTTGGGTAATTATACAATGAAAAATGTGTCGAGATTGGTGTGTTTGCCAGTGGTAGTGGATGTTGGTTGCTCAATATTCGACGGGTTGTTGCTGAATTGATTTGTTTTTCTGTGTATAAAAATGAAGTTGATGGCTGAATTGAGGTGATTTGCTTGTTTCTCTTGAAATTAATTGGTGGAATGGTAGTGTTGTGCTACTGGTTTGATGTTTAGTTAGGTAATTTTTCTGGATTTGTATGTAGTGCAGTTTTATGATGTCCTCTTTTGCAGTCAAAAGGCTCTAGGAACAGTAATCTATAGCTCAGTTATTATTCGGGACAATGGCTACCGTTGGATTTGTTCTACTTGTACGAGACAAGCAAATATGCACTGCAAATTCCCTTTGTGTTGAGCTTTGAAGGCTAAACCCATCAAAACTGTATCTTCAAGCAAAGACCCAGTTGATGTGAAACATTTGCTAAAGAATGCACTAGATTATACCTTGTTTTTATACCTTGTTTTTATTTGGTTGTTGGAATAGCGGCTTACGGTTTAGGATTTTAATTAGACATGATACTAGTCTTAGATTCAACATGATATCTGTGATAATGATTTGTGTACTAAGGAATGAATTAGCACTTAAACTCTAGCATGTACTGGCTTGTTTGTTTGGGTAGGCCTTTGTGCCTATACTAAATGGTTTGAGCAGTTGCGGATTTGTGAGAGTGATAGGAGGCTAAGTGGCAACAAACAGTGGTTGAAGTGGATTTACGGGTGAATTTCATTCCTATTCCAATGCTATTATCTGTGTTCGTTCCATCATTAAATTCAAGTTTGAATTAATGCACTATGCTTCTAGAAGCTTTTAGTGCTAAGCATTCCTTCAGCTCAGTGTGATCAACACTTTCAATATGTCAAAATAAGATAATTGTTATTTTAATGTTAGAAGTTAACTGTTATTGTTATTTTTGTGGTTAATTTCCTTACATGGATATGCATAATTTATACTACTGATAAGCATTTCACTGCATTTTTTGCTGTGAAAATATAAAAAGTGGTTATTTCATCAAAAAGGTCATATGTTCATTTAACATAGTAGAAAACACTTTCTCAGTTGACATGAGGCATTAGAGGTTATTGGTATGTGTCATATCTTAGAAAATAGATGGAATTTTGAGGCTTCCCTAATCCATGAAATAAAAGAATTTTAATATAATGAATTATTCTTTATAACTTTTTGCAAATTAGGAAGTAATAGCAGCATCCACATTCATATGGATGAACATAAATTTTTGTTATGATAACAATCTAACACTAACTAATGTTGTTTCTTAGACAGGCTCACATGGCAACACGAGTGTATTAGTAACTATAACTTTTAGTTTGCTCTTGGAACTTAAGTATTATTTTTTATGTTGTTACCTTGAGTATAATGGCTACATAACAGCATCTTAGCCTATTTGACCAAGTTTTTTGGTATTTGATTTTTTAAAGCCATTTCTCTTTATTTTTATTTTAATAATTATTATTTTTATTTTAATTAATAATAATATAATTAATAATGATATAATGATATAATATTAAGTAAATATTATTATGTAGTTTTAAAATAGTAATAAATAACTATATTAACTATTATTAATAATTAAATTACTTAAATAATAACTTTAATATATATAATATCATAAAAATAATATATTATTATTCTAATATTAATATAATAATATAAAAAATCTGAGAAATGATAATTACTATTTTTATTTTAATTATTATTATTATTTTAATTAATAATAATATAATTAATAATATAAAAATGATATAATTAAGTAAATATTATTACATAGTTTTAAAATAGTAATAAATAAATATATTATACTATTATTAATGATTAAATTACTTAAATAACAACTTTGATAAAAATAATATCATAAAAATATTATATTATTATTCTAATATTAATATAATAATATAAAAAATCTGAGAAATGATAATTATTATTTTATTTTAATAATTTTCATTTTTATTTTAATTAATAATATAAAAATGATATAATATTAAGTAAATAATATTATATAGTTTTAAAATAGTAATAAATAAATATATTATACTATTATTACTAATTAAATTACTTAAATAATAACTTTAATAAAAATAATATCATAAAAATATTATATTATTATTCTAATATTAATATAATAATATTAAAAAATTTATATAAACATAATAAATGGTGATAATATAAGTTATTTATTAATTATATTACTCAATTAATAATTTAAATAATAATTGTGTTTTTAAAGTACACTATTCTAATTAAAAATCTTAATAAATGACATATTTATTATTTTATTAAATTCATGAGTAATGTAAATCTTCTTTTTATTATTAAATTAGATTGTGAAAATATTTTTAATTTTATAAAACCAGGACAAAACCCTTTACTGTCACATCTCTTTCTGTCAACTCTAGAAAAATAAGGGTGACAATGTAATTTAATTTAAACACATAAATCTCACCCTACTAAAATATTGTGACAATCTCATTATTAATTTATTGTTTAAAAATGTTAAAGATTGTGACAATGTCCATATTAATTTATTGTTTGACTCAGTTATGAAAGGCCTTTGTGAGCATGTTTAATCTTAAGTGGTCATTAATCATATGAAGTATTGAGATAAAGTTAAAAGGAATAATATATAATTTTGTTATTAATGAAACCTAGTTAAATGGATTAGCATAAAAATAATATACCTCTCTTAATATAAATTTTGCAGGTACAATTTTCAACTATGAATCCGAACGGTGATCGCAACTGTAATTATTTATAAACAGGTACTCATAACTCAATTACTTGTACAAGTTGTTTACTATTTTATTGAGACATGTCAATGCTTATGTGTCATTAATTTTCCCTTTTATTTTGTTGTATTAATTGTAACGGTATGACGTCAAATACCAATGAACATGATGACAAAGCTGAATGGAATTCTAGGAGAGAGTATATTTTTATTCATTTGTGTCATGAGCATGTTTTAAAAGGTGAATTACAACCTTCAACATTTCAAAGAGGGTATGGAATACCCTTTCGGATGAATTATACAATGAGACCCAATATCGTTATTCGGTGGCTCAACTTAAGTTTAAGTTCAACCGATTTAGAAAAAAACATCTTGAATTCTCTTATTTGATTGCTTCCACTGGCTTCGAATGGAATCCCGATACTAATACAGTGACAGCATCTAAGGATGTTTGGGAGGAGTACCTTAAGGTAAATCTTTGTGTTTAGAGTTACTCATGTTTATATGCATTTACTCAAAACACTAATAAGTTATGTTACCTGCAGAAAGTTCCATCTGCAAAACAATTTAAGCGGAGGGGGTTAGAGCAATATGACATGTTGGGAGTTATATTTAATAGCTCTAGTGCAACTGTGCTTTGAGGTTTTCTTCAAGACAAATGCTCCCGACCACAGATGAGGATCGAGAAGTGGAGGACAATTTTATGAATTTTGGAGTTCACGTTGATGTTCATGATGTTGAAAATGAGGAGGAGGATGATCCAGTGATAGGGTCCATTACCGAGAGTAGTAGGAGGAAAAGGACACGTAAAGCACCTAATAGGAACCTGGATCGTTGTTCAACCCAAAACAATGACCAGATGGATAACTTTCTCAGGGTAGCCAGTGAGCTTATGAGTCAGAAGCTAAGTCAAAGAAGTAGGAGTGGCCCTTCAAGGGGAGCACCACCTCAAAAGAATCAAATTCAAGAGTGAATTGACATATGTGAGAATTTAGGTGGTATTGAGAAAGATGTCTTCGTAAAGTTCTTGAATATTATAGCAGAAAAACCTGATTGGAGGACTATTTTTCTTGGTCTTTCGGATGAGAGAAGGAGGGAGTGATTGTTGCTTTTTGGATTGTAACACTTATGTTGATGCCATCTTGAGGCGCAAACTTTATTGTTACTGTTGTATGTCTGTCTTTGTTTGTCAACTTTTACAGTTATTTTAATGGCATTATGTATCAATGTTACTATAAACTAGTATTTCACTATTTCATAATGCTATAGCTTTTAACTTTTATTATTAGTCATATCATAGCTATCATTTAATCTTATTATACTAATTTCAGTAATGCTGGATTGTAGCAAATTAAATGTGTGATAATTTTGGTAACGGTGGATTATAGCAAAATTTAATGTGTGATAATTTGTGAGGATATTATGGCACTATCACATGTTTCAGACTATATTTTGAGTATTTCTTATTGAGTATTTTCAATAGTGTATATACAATGGCAGATGATAACTCAAGCTGTGAATCTGACAACTCTATAGACACAATAGATTGGTGTTCAATTGTAGTTGCAACACATGAATATCAACAGAGACAACATCAACAACGAATTCAGGACCTTCGACGACAACTTAGACAATGCAAAGTTCCATTACTAACAGGGCTGGATTGGATATTGGATATGCTAAGAAGGAATGATAATAGGATGTTTGCTCACTTTAGAATGGACGCAAATATATTTCACAACTTGTGTGATAGGCTAGTAGAAGATAATCTGATTGAGCAGGATGAGCATGACCAAGTAAACGTACTTGAGGCAGTTGCGATTTTCTTGTATATAGTATCACAAAGTGTTCGTTATCGCATTGCGGCCGAGCGATTTCATCGACCAACCAATACTATAGGCCGACAATTTAAGCGAGTGCTTAATGCATTAATTCAGTTGGCGACACTAAATGTGCAACTACGAAATTTAGGTGCAACACCTCCAGAAGTACGACATAATCCCAAGTTTTACCCATATTTTCAGGTATAAAGTTAATATTTTTCCTTAATTTTTGTTTGACAAGAACCATGCTAATGAAGTTGTTGATAGAGGGATGCATTGGAGCGATTGATGGCACCCATATTGCAGCATCAGTTCTGGCGCATAAGCAAATGGCATACCGTAATCGGCATGGTGACATGACCCAAAACATAATGTGTGCTTGCTCATCCAATATGTTATTTACTTATGTGCTAACGGGATGGGAAGGCAGTGCAAATGATTCAAAGGTATTACAAGAGGCAATTTACAATGAGAATAGTGATTTTCCTATGCGAGACATAGGTATACATTACTTAGAAATAATGTATAAACTACTACAACATGTTTCCAATTTTGATGGAGCGACGCATGCGCATGCGACACTAACTATCATATGCAGGTTATTTTTATTTGGTTGATTCAGGCTACAGTAACATGGAAGGGTTCCTTGCTCTTTATAGAGGCCAACGGTATCATGCAAGTGAATTTAGAGGGGCAGGAAGACGACCTACTGGACATGAAAAATTATTTAATAAAAGACATGCATCATTGCGCAACGTAATTGAGAGGTGTTTCGGGGTGTTGAAGAAAAGATTTCCAATTCTCAAGTCAATGCCTAATTTCAGTCTCCAAACCCAACGTCTTATTCCTGTGGCATGTTGTACATTACATAATTTTATTCGACTTAACAGTAGGTTTGATCGATTGTTTACGAGATACGAGGCGGATGACATTGAAGTTATGGAGGAGCAACATGGAGATATGCCCACATTTGAACTGAACATGTCTATTGAACGAACAGAATCATGGAGACAATATAGGGACAACATAGCTTTAAGGATGTGGCAGGATTTTATTCAACATGGGAGATACATGTTTGTAATCATATATTTGTTTTTTATTGTAATGTGTTCGGGTATGTAAGGAAATAGTAATAACTGTTAACAAACCTATTATTTATACAGTTTGATGGAACAAGTGTTTTGGATTTATTTCCAAACGCATTTTATATTTTTGTTTTGAAAATTTGATTTCAATGATTCATTATCTTGTTTTTGTTTTCAAAATTTCAATTCCAGAATTCATTTTCAAATACATATCTTGTTTTTGTTTTCAAAATTCCAATTCCCAAAAACATTTCCAAACGCATATCTTATTTTTGTTTTCGAAATTCCAATTCCAAAAAACATTTCCAAATGCATATCTTGTTTTTGTTTTTGAAATTTTAATTCCAGAAAACATTTCCAAACGCATATCTTGTTTTTGTTTTCGAAATTCCAATTCCAGAAAACATTTCCAAACGCATATCCTTTACTTAAAATACATTCTCTGAATCCAAGAAATTCATTTTCCAAATCATTTTGGAAACAAAAACACATGAAATAAGAAAGAACACACCCTAAATTTTTGAAAAGTTGCATATTGATGACGTCTAGTGAAAACCGAAGGGTAGTTAGTGAAAAGTTGCATATTGATAAATGTACTTTGGCCAAATTCCCAATAAAGAATACAAGAGAAGATCACCCTAACCACAAATGTTGCTCAAAATGGGCACGATATATGATAATAAATTAATAATATTGCAATTTCCTACAACTGTGTTGAAATGATATATGATAATAAATTAATAATATTGCAATTTCCTGCGACTCTGTTGAAATGCTGTAATATGAAATAATAAAAAAGATTGGTGTTGTAACAAATTATTAGTATAGGTTAGATATTTTCACCTTGTAATGTCAAATTCATGTAAGGCCACATCTCAAAATCACAGCCTTACATTTGTCTTTGTACCGTTAGGCATTATAGGCAGCAGGGACGGAGCCACATTAGGACGAGTGGGGGCAATTGCCCCCTCTAAGTCCAATGTGGCCATTAATTTTTTTTAATTATTGTATATAAATCATTATTTAAACATGTAAATTGATCACGTTTTTGAATAAATTATACAAAATTAAATTGTTTTATATAAAATACTTATCTTATTTAACTCTAACTTTCATACTATGGACAATAAGTTATAGAAGTATAAAATAATCTGTCTTTTTATTTAACCATTTCATAATATTTATCTTTTATATTTAATAAAAACTTTCTAAACTTCTTTTATCTTGGATATGTCTTTTACTTTTTTAATTTGAGAATCTCAATATATAGATACTTTTTGGTCTATCAAAAAAAAAATTGAATAAGATCTGATATCGAGATATAAATGAAACTATATAACATAACATTTTTTAAATATAAAATCAAATAAAACTATAGAGTTATTAAATAAATGTAAAGATTCAATGTGTATATTTTCTATTAATTATCTTGTTCTATTGTATTTAATTTGCCTCCACTAATGAAATTTTTTGCCTCCGTCCCTGGTAGGCATTAGAGGGGGGAGTGAAGCTCTATGAATAACCCCTCCCGATTATTTGTAAATTGTACCAATCAAAGCAAGACCTTTTTCACTTTAACAGCTTGCTATCCCCATTCCTTCTCTCCATTTCATTCTCTTCTCGTTCTCCAATTTCTCTTCAAGTTCCTTTCTCTTTCCCCGGGCCCACACTTTTATATTAACTTCTCAATCGGCATAGAATGCCACCTCTGTTACATCTACTGCAGCTCTACTTCTGGGAGCTGTATGTCCCATTGTCTCATTATTTATCGCTATAAATATGCCTCACCTTTTTTTCCTGTTTCATTACACCATTAATATAAAACATTATCAGCACGGCTGTGCTATTTCATCTCATTATAATGTAGTTTATATATTACTTTTATATCGACATTGTTATACTACTTATATATTACATTCACACTTTATATTACATTTTTCTTTTCTTTTCTTTATTGCTTAATTAATTTTTATATTTTTATTTCATATTATT
The DNA here is from genome assembly GCA_013180625.2 of Boswellia sacra. Lineage (NCBI taxonomy): Eukaryota > Viridiplantae > Streptophyta > Magnoliopsida > Sapindales > Burseraceae > Boswellia > Boswellia sacra. Next base: position 75,561 of record SNVD02000001.1, on the reverse strand, counting down.
AATATCCAATATATACAATAACTACCTTATGCGCATGCTCTATAGTTGCCATATTACTGGACCGTCCACATCAAAAAATAAGACTAGTTTTAATAATATTGGTTAATTTTAATTGGATTAGTATTATTCACATCAATACTTTGTTTGTTTATGTACATGTGTTGATTCAATTATACTTCTTTACTATTTATTTGATTACTTTCATAGTAATTTGTTTCAGCCTTTTTATATCTTTGCTCATTAATTACTTAATGCTTAACTTACTTTCTCATTTTATATTCATTAACCTTCCATTCATGGCATATTAAATTGTTAATTTTGCCGCACTTATGTTTATATATATCCAAGCTCATCTATTTAATACTCATTACCATTTTATTTATTTATGATGGATATTAAATGAAAAACAAAATACTAACACAAGTATTGAGCTGGGCATTCAAATGTAAAGATGGGCATTTATTTGTCTTTGGCTCATGCTAGGCATTGAACAGAAAAATGTCGATGAAGAGCAAACTGTCAAGCCAGAAGTTTTGACTCAAGTAGTAATTACCTACACTGGCTGCATTTTTAATATGATTAACAATTGATGAAATATATACATGCAACAAATGAATACAATGCCCATGAACTTGTAATGAACAAAATTGATGTTTGCCTGTAGCCCCTTCATGATATATTTATAATTATAAATATGATATATAAGTAACAACATAATGACAATGAAGGGGTTGGATTCCTTAAATTTTATTTGAAGCATTTATTTCTTTCACAATGGTTATGTTATTTTTGCATAACAAGTTTTTTATTTTTTATTTTTTAAATGTATAGTTGCATAACGGAAAATTTACAAAAGTTGATGTTTGAGACATTGTCGCATAATGGGGACAATTTTATTCATATTGGGCTGCTGATGTTAAACTCCACTTGAATTTCATGGGCATTGAGCACACCATAAGAAATGAAAATACTACATCCGAAAAGTAGCAATCCAAAACCGTGATATTATTATGTCATCATCTTATTAAATGCCTGAAATCTTAATGTACTTCTATAATTGATCCATTTGCCCTTTGGAATAACTTAAAAAGAGAGATTTGATGAGTAAAAAATAATAATATTGTCAAGGGCCCAATTCCAATGGAACACCTTGAGATTACAGGATTTCAAAACAATCAGTGATTATAACTCAGCAATGTTTAAAATTGTATCTCAATTAAGATACTATAGACAAACTATCATTAAGGAGGAGATTCTAGAGAAAACATTATGTACATTCTATCCCTCCAATATGATCTTGATGCAGTAATACTAGGAACACCACTTTAAGAAATATTTTGAGTTAATATCATGGCTCTTAGTGGCTGAACAAAAGTAATAAAATCCTGTTAAAACCCACCAACTACACCTCACTGTCTTTATAGTATTCCTTGAAGTGAATGCCATATCATCTAATAGCTGTGGTGGTAAAAGTGGTCATGGCTATGGTAGAAAGAATTTTTGACCAGGGGTGGTCATTCAAAGAAATCTAAACCATACCACCGAAAGTGGAACAGAGATATCCTTTCTCATGATAAAGGAAAGGGTCCCCAACCTAAGTTACAAAGAAATAATGAAAGTACTTGTTACAAATATGGTGCAAAAGGTCATTCGTCCTGTAATTGCCGTTTACCAAAGCATTTGATGGATTTGTATAGGCATTCATAAAGTATAAAGAAAAGAATGTTGAGACCAATTATGTTGATGACCCAGTAGGTCATACTAATTTTGAGGTCTTAGTTTTTCTCATTGATCTAGATGAAGTTATTGGACAAATGATTGTTGAGAGAAATGCCCCAACTAATTGAATAGTTGCTATCTTTTTTTTACTTTTGTATATTTTGTAATGACCTCATATTTGATATATCTTTTGTATGTTTTTGTTATGTATAATTTTGATGTACTTCTGTTCATATATGATGTAAATGTTTAGTGATAAAAAGGAATGGGCATTAAGGCTTTATCTTTGTCTAAAAATGATGGAGATCTTTATCTAGTTAATAGTGCACTCATACAATTCTTAAACATAAAAATATTTCCTAAAGTTAAATTTTTCAGAATCAAAAGTTAATACTATATTAGGGTCTGTTAATTTGATTGAGGGAACTGGAAGAGCCACTATAATGTTAGCAAAAGGTACTAAATTATGTATTGATAATGCCTTATACTCAATCAAACCCAGAAGAAATTTGCTTAGTTTTAAAAATATAAGGTATAACAGATATCAAATTGAGACATCTTGTGAAAAAAATGTTGAATTTTTTTGTATCACTTCAGATATATAGGATAGAAATTAATCTTAGAGAAATTTGAAGCTTTTTTTTTCTAGATTATATTATATATATAAGGTCTATTGAAACCTATGCAATCATGACCCAAAAGTGTAATGATCCTATGACTATTATATTATGGCATGATCGTCTTGGTCATCTAGGATCAATAATAATGCGTAAGATTATTGATAAAATAAATAGACAACCATTAAAGAATAAAAAATTCTTCTATCCAGTTAAACTATTTATATTACTTGCATACAAGAAAAGTTGATTATTAGACCATCTTCTTCTAAGATTGGTATTAAATCCCTATCATTTTTACAAAGAATTCAAGGGGATATATGTGAACCCATTCATCCACCTAGTGGACCATTTCGTTACTTTATAATTTAGATTAATGCTTCTACACATAGTCTCATGTGTTTGTTATCAATTAAAAACATTGCATTTGCTAAACTACTTGCTCAAATAATTAAATTATAGACACATTTTTCAAACCATTCTATTGAGTCAATATGTCTGAAGAATGCTGGAGAATTTACGTCAAAAGCCTTTGATTATTATTTTATGTCTATTGGAATTGATATTAAGCATCTATCCCACATGTCTATACCCAAAACAGTTTGGCAAAGTCATTTATAAAATAATTGTAGATAATTGCACGTATTTTGTTATTAAGAATGCAGTTGCTAACTTTTGCCTAGAGTTATGCCATGCTCCATTATTGATTAGACTAAGGCCCATGCTTATCATGAGTATCTCCCATTATAACTTTTACTTGGCCAACAACCTAACATATCTCATTTAAAAACTTTTGGTTGTATCATACAAGCTCCTATTGCTCCCCCAAAGTTGACAAAAATGGGACCTCAACGTTAATTGGAGATTATATGGTTACAATTCTCCTTCCATTATCAAACAACTAGAACCCATGACAGGTAATCTTTTTACCAAACATTTTGTAACTTGTCATTTTGATAAGACAGTTTTCCCACCTTTAGGGAAAAAGAGAAAGCCTTCTGAAGTTAGGCATATATCTTCTGAAGTAAGGCGAGGACTCTCTTAGAATGCTTGAACATTATCTAATCTTGATCACATCTCGATGTGAAAATAAAGTGCAAAGAATGATACATCTTCAGAATGGTGTTAATCAAATACTGAATGTTTTTACTAATGCAACTAAGATAATGAAGTCACATGTACATACTGAGAATATACCGACACGGATTGAGGTCCTTATTGAACAAACTCCCTAAGCAACAATGAATAATCAATCTATTACATGCTAGAAGCATAACAGACCGCTTGGATCAAAGGATGTTGTCCCCCAAAAAAGAAAAGCTGTTAATAACGGTCCTAATGAAAACAATGATCGAGCTAAAGAGTTCACATTCTTTAATTCATCTCCTGAAGAGATAAATGTTCATAATGAGATATATGCCCTTGAAGAAGCACAAGTCCTTGATCAAACATGTGCCCCTGAAGTGGCAAATGTATTTAAAAATGAGGAAATTTCTATCAATTATACTTATTCTACGGAAATATGGAAACATGATGAAATTGTCATCGATGATATATTTTTATTCACAGTAGCCACTGATATTATGAATGATGACTGTGAACCACACACAGTGGATAAATATAGACAAAGGCATGACTAACCTAAATGGAAATAAGCGATTCAAGCAGAATTAGATCCCTTGGCCAAACGTGAAGTTTTTGGATTTGTAGTCCAAACGCCACATGATGTCAAACCTATTGGATATAAATGGGTATTTATTAGAAAACGAAATGAGAATAATGAGATTGCCAAATATAAAACCTAACTAGTAACTTAAGGTTTTTCTCAAAGATGGAGTATTGATTTTGATGAAACTTATGCCCTAATAATAGATGTCATCACTTTTAGATATTTGATAGGTTTGGCAGTTTTAGAAAAACTTCACATGCCTCTTATGGATATGGTTACTACTTACCTCTATGTTGAATTAGATTTTGACATATATATGAAACTCCTTAAAGGTTAAATTACCTGAAGCAATTAAAACACAACCAAAGAGTATGTATTCACTTAAATTGCAAAGATCCCTATATGGATTGAAACGATAAGGAAAAATGTGGTATAATCGCCTTCTGAATACTTGACTAAGAAGGGATACAATACTTGACTAAGAAGGGATACATTAATGATTCCATATGCCTTTATGTGTTTATAAAGAAGCAGAATCTAGTTTTACTATTATAGCAGTGTACATTGATGACATGAATTTAATTAGGACTCCTGAAGAGATCCAACATGCCACTGAGTATTTGAAAAGAAAATTTGAAATGAAAGATTTGGGGAAAACAAAATATCATCTCAGCTTGCAGATCAAGCATAGTTCAGATGGCATATTTGTCTATGAGTTAGCATATATAGAAAAGGTTTTAAAACGATTTATTAGGATAACGCTCATCCATTAAGTACCCTAATTGTTATTAGATTCCACAATCCTACAAAAAACACATTTTGCCCTAAAGATAATGATGAACAGATTCCTGGTCCTCACCACTTTACCGCTTCATTAAAATGGCAATTTACATAGGAGATTTTGTTGCTATCTACATATAAAAGGCGGGATTAGGGATGATCAAGTATTATTTAGGCTCCTATCTATAAATTTAATTTACTTTTAGTTCAAGGGCAGATTAGGTTTTGACATAAGATTTAAAATAAATAAATAAATTAAGCATTTAGTGTTTGAATATATAAATGCCATATGCTTAGGCTTTAGCAACCCAAGTGATTTCTTGATGAACATATTTGAATAAATTTTAGGAATAATAATCATCAAGTGATTTGTTTTTTTAATTTTTACTAGGAAATGATAATGCTTTGTTCTTTACTTTGATTTGCATATGCAATATAAGTTGCTACATCTCACAAAGTAATTCTTTCTTTTTTAAAATAACTTATTGATCGCATTGTGATCAATATATAGAATAAATATAATATAAAATACCTAATTGATTCCACTAAACTAGAACGTAAATATTTGTAATAAAATAACAAGTACACGATTGAAGATTTAATAAATTAATTTTCGTCGAATCTGGATATTAGATGCTCTTTTGCACTTCCACTTTTTTATTTTCTTTCTATCAAAAAGTGTGTGTATGTGTGTGGCATGTGGTAGTTCTTTATCTATTTCTACTTCAAGGGGTCTTTTTTTAAATCCATTAACTTTAGATTTCTTTACTGTAGCTTTATTAAAATACAATTGATCTATATTAATAAAATCTATATTAATAAAATATACATGAACTTATCTCCCAAGTATATTAACTTTAGATTTGTTTATATGTAGTTTTAGTAAAATATAATTGGTGTAATCATTTTAAAGCATAGTTGATTTAAGGTAAAATTTCATGGATGACCTTGAGGTAAGCCCTATTATTTGTCCCCCAATTTTCGAAATTAGCTGCAAATGACCCTGCTGTTGCTTAATCTTTGTTAACATGGATGATCAATGTTGAAATGAATTTAATGGCCCTTGACAGTTTGAAATTTTTTTGAAATTCATTAGTGAGGCAATTTAAACATAGAAAACACATGCAAAATTATCACCACTGCCACTACACCAACTCCCTACTTGCATTTAACATACACAAATTTTATTATTTATTATAACATTGATTTTAAGAAAAAAATCCAAAATGGCTTGACCTTCTATCTTCATTCTCACACATCCATTCCTCCTCAAACTCCTCATACAATGCCTCCTCCTCTCTTCATTCCATTGTAATCCCCAATCCACTTTTTTCCAAAACTGCCTCCTCCGACCTTACACTCTTTCTTCTTCTCCTCCTCTCTCTCCACTAACTCTAATCTCTAACATACACAAACAGCCACCAACCCACCACAAAAGAAATAGACACCCACCACTGTTGTTGCCTATCACTGTCCACCTCATCAAACTCTGCTCTCACCTCATCACCATCACCTGTCGTCGCCTTTTGTTGTCTCTCTCTCTTTGATTTCATTTTCTCTTTCTAGATTGATAGCTTATATTTTAATATTCTTTTCGTTCTCTATATCTCTATCATGAATTCCAATCTGAGCTTCGACCAGATTAGGTGTGGGGAAATACTACTCGACGAAGCCATCGAATTTGGGGATTCTTGGAGAATTGACTTAGGATTTTGATGGTTTGTCTAGCTAGGGTTTTGAACTTTAGGAGTGGTGGGATCTAGGGTAAATTAGCAATAGAAAATGGGTGGTTCTACAACAGTGGTAGTTCTGCCATGGACAGTGGTGTAGCTAGAAAATTGAGCTAGTGGGGGCAAAATTTGATTAATGATAAAATAAAAAATTCAATTGATAATAATAATAATACAACAATAGATATTATTTATGTATTTCTATTAATAATAATTCTATTATTCTAAAAAATTTATCTCAAATTTAATATCACAAATGATGTGTTAAGTGACATTCATTAAATGAATAATTAAATGATATAAAAGCAATGTCACACAAAAATATCATTTAGAATGGGATTTGAATTAATTTAGGCATCTTTTTTAAAAAGATTTACAATTTTTTTACGAAGTACTTTCATGTTTTGAAAATATTGACGTGTAATAAGCTTATTACACACACACAAATACACACAAAACACATACACACAAAACACATACACACACACAATATTGAGTTCATAATTTGTTTATATGTTGGAGGAAAAACTTATTTTACAGTGGCAATAAAGAAAACTTAGTAAATTCTAATGAATGAATTTAGTGGAATATTTTAAAACAAGTGGAGGTAATTGCCCCTGGATATCATCAAGTGGCTCCACCACTAGCGATAGGTGGTGGCGACTGGGGGTGTCTCTACGATGGTTGGGGTTGTTGGGTATTTTGACTAGGGTGTTTATGCAAGATTTATAGTCTAGAGTGTTGACGTGAAATTTTTAATTTGGATACGTTCAAATTCCTTAAATTAAAATAAGATTTATTGGATGATATTATATATTGGGACAAAATTGCTTATTTACCTTTTGGTTATCAAAGTTAACAGAAATAGTTTAACAATAAGGTCATTGAAGCTAATTTCAAAAGTTGAGGGACAAATAGAATGAGCCCTTACCTTATGGTCATTCATGAAATTTATGCTTTTCTTGTTTCAAGAAGATACCTTCACGGGCATTTAGAATTCGAGCAATAGAAATTGGGAAGTACAAAGTAATAATAGAAATTGAGCTTTTAATTCTGTTAATTTGATGCACTTGCAACACATGGATCTTAAAAAATTGAGGATTCCTACCGTGGTGCCTATTTGCATTTCCATAGAGGTTGAATTTTTTCTTTTAAAGTTGTTGCTGGTTGTGAGCAGTTTCCTTACTACACTATGATTTTATTCAAGTTTTTCATTACTTAAGCTCATCCTTTTATAACAGAAGTGTCAAAAGAAAGATGTCATGCGACTACATCACATTGACATACCTACAGATTGGAATAAATGAGCCATAGCAGAGAATCCCTTTCGTCATTGCTATCTTTGATGAAGACATATCTCTCAATTTTTGGATACTTCACATGACAATTACGCAACCTTAAGTAAGCTTTTGTTGCGCTCTTCCACGGGGAGCATGAAGGTATATGTTTTGCAATTCTTTTTTATATTTAATATATTTATATACATAACATTCCTCCAACTTGACATTCTTTGATAAAAATATTTCGATTAATGGATTATTGTTTTTGGAAACTATATCTAATGTTTGTGTTTAGTCTATACATAATCAGAAATTTGTTCTATTTTGTTTGGTTTGTGTTCATCATCAATCCTACTCCATATAACATTACAAGGTTCGCATATATCATGTATGATACATAATTTTTTATAAAAATAATAACTTCTCTGTGTCTATGTTACATACCCAAATTTTGATGCCAATAGACAATGTTAGTTGTGCGAAACTACAAGAATAACTTGATGAATGATCTTTATAGGAATTATGTTGGTACCCCAATCCTGTTATTCTGCAAAATCGATTATTATATATTTGGTTATGCATATATCCCTTGACAAGCGAGGGAGAAAATCGTTAGCATGATAAAGAAGACTATAGATGAGCATAGGCAACAAGACCCCACCGGAAGGTGGTAACACTGTACTTGGAAGGCTACCGGAGGAAGAACACTTACTTGATGAAACAATGCCATGAAACAACTTTTGGTACTAATATACACCACTAACCTTCTTCTATACATATATCAACATATTTATTCATCATATTTTTTATGTTTCTTTTCAACTCAATAAGAGGAACAAGAGTGCTTAAGGAGAGAATCTATAACAATAAAATACTAACATGGCATTGCATTCACCCAATGTGTAAGTTATGAATTAATGCATATATTTGTTAATGATTATTCTATAGAAATCCAATTTTTAGTCACTATGTTGTCATGGTTGAAATTGGTTAATATAGAGGTATTAGTTCTCGAGTGAAATCACTTGCATCAATCACACTTGGTTGCAAATTTTTTTCAATGACAATTGCTGACAAATATAAAGTCATATTCCATATAGGTTCAATGAAACACTTTAAATATGGGGCATTGCAATCTAGCTAATGCGGGAGCCAAAGATGATGCTACTTACCAAGGCAGTATATGCATTTTGTTTAATTATTGATTCAAATATTGACATCTTAGCTTAACTTTCAATTCTATTAGAGATTAATTACTAAATGGTTAATAATGGCTATTTAAATGTTAAAACTTTTTATTTAAGATAATTATTAAAATTGCTTGGATCTTCTTAAATGTACTTATTTATGATCATTTGTTGTTTATGCTTTTATATTCTTTTTCTTGCTACAGTTAATCAATATTCAAGATTTTGTTTACTTATTTATTGGTCTAAAATGTTTTTAATTTATTTTTGTTGTAGGGCAAGGTTGGTAAAGTTGTTTTATCAATTTTTTAAAGTTGGAAAATGCTACACAAGTTTAGTTATAAATAGTTTTTTTCTTTTTCATTATCATGTTAGATTATTTTAGAATAATGGATGGATTATATGTTGGAATTTTATTGATGGATGACATATATAAATTTTGAAAGTTCATTAGTGATGTGTTGCTATTATGGCTTAAAGTTTTGAGAATTACTTTTATAATTAAATTTATAGTTTGTCCAATATATATTTAGGGATAAAATGGTAATTTCAAGTGAATCAATTAGTAGGGGCAAATTTATAATTTTTCATAAATTAAAAGAATAATGCTGCAACTATAACCTTTTTACAGCAAACTCTTTCTACAACTTAAGTTGACAAAATATTATTGGATGAATAATTACATTTAATCTCCTTAAATTATTTTCATATTTTACTCGTCTAATGATATTTTACAAACTTGTATAAAAACTTAATTGCAGATGGGTCATAGATTTAGCATTACTCAATTTAAAATCATGGGCAAAATGTTAATTTTTTTTCAATTTAAAACTAAAGCTGCAAATGTACTTTTCTTAAAATTAAAAATTGGGGTAAAACATAATTTTACATCAACTTAAAATCAGTTGTTAAATTAAAATTTTACATTAATTTAAAATTAAGGGTAAAATGGTATTTTAACTAAAATTATTATGTAAAAAAGGATTGTCTTTTGTGTCAGGAAGGTTACCAACACAAATGGGGGATGTAAAAAGTCTTTTAAGTCGGGATGGCCATCAACACAAAAGACTTTGACCCCAAAAAAAAAAAAAACAATTTTCACATTGTAAGAAATTTACAACGCCATTTACTTGCATCTGCCTTGGAGGGTTGTAACCCGGACACAAAAGGTCTCTTGTGTTGGTAAATCACCTGACGCAAATGACTCCTTTTTTTGTAGTGTAGCACAAGGTCCATAACTTTTTAAAATTATTTATTTGATTAATATTTTTTATTAACATACTGATTTATTTATTATTAATATTGTATAAATAATAATGTAAATTTAAAAGTGTCTAAGTAGTGTTCTAAAGATTGATATAAATATAAACTTAAAGTTTCAAATGCATATATCTTGTTTTTAAAAAATATAGTGTTTTATAAAAGCTGGTTTACCGAATATGGTACAACTTATTTTATAAACAAATTAATTTCTTCAGTAGATTAGAAGCTGATTATTTGTGAAATAACAACAATCGCAAAATGACCCTAAGAATAGACAAAAACATTGCTGTTTTGTATCTATATACTAATAACTTTTGTAAGATGTGAGTTCGGGGTCATTACAAAAATTTTTTAAATATTTGTCACATAACCTTTTAATTATTTGACTGTTTTTTAAAAAATCGTGAAATATGAGAAGTCATTTTAAGGTCAGCCCGCTTTTTGTAAATATTTGACACTATTTTCCTTTACCTAAATTACATATTTGCCATTAAATAAATATACTGACAAATATAATCACACACATCTCTTTCCCTCTTTCTATTTCAATACGTTTTGCCCCCTCTTCCACTTTTTCGCTCAGCCGCTCCCTCACTTCACTGATCTCGCTCGATCACTCATAGATTCACTTAGCCGTTCCCTTCGTCACTTCAATCCTTTACTCCCTCAGTCCCTCCCTTGCTCCCTCACTGTAACAGGTCACCAATTTGTCCCTCAATCCTTCGCTCTCTCTATCACTTTCTCGGTTCACATAAGTTTGTTGAAGTTCCTCTCCTCTCTTCTATTTCTATTGATCTTCCCTTTGATTTCTCAATTTCACTATTTTTTCTTTCCATGTTTAGGGCTTATTTTCGGTGGTGGTTTTGGCATGAATAGTTCTTTTAGTGGCGAGGTGGTGCTTTATGACTATTTTTGTGGAGTGGAATAGAGGGTTTGAGGGCTAGGGGTTGGTGCTTTGAATGGGGGCTGGGGGTCTTTGTTTTCAGTTTATCTGTTTCTGAATGCTAAGAACTAGGGGTTGGATTGAATGGGTGTCTTGTGTGAGTTAGGTTCTTGTTTTCGATTTCTCTTTTCTTGGTTGAAGTCTGGATTGAAAATTTTGGGTTTGGGTCTTTGCATTGAAATGATAAACTAAAGTTAAACAAAAACTTGATTTAATTCTTGAACTATTTTCTAATTCTTGAATTGTTCTATTTGAAGTTTTTGGAACGGTTGAAGGAGGAAGGGCTTTTACAAAAATAAAGACAAGCTTGACGAAACCGATTGTAAACCTTGCTTGCCATCCCCACCTCCCTATTCTGGATCTGTATGAAGGTCTAGACGAGAAGTATTTCCATTGACTATGCATCCTGTTTGTGAAACTTTCTTCTTCTAATATTTGATGTTTTTATAAAGTTAATTAATAATAATAAGTTGCATAATCATCCATCACCACTTTTTTTTTTGTTTATGGAGATAATATATGCATTAAAAGTTAATTCTGCTTTTGTATTGGGTTAGCTGGATATGGTTAGTTGCTGATGCAATTTTTCATTGTACATATGGCTGGACTATGCTTAATCACATAGCTTTTAAAAGTGGTTTCTTATTATGACTTGCATTTTTTATCGTTTTAATTTTTAATGTTCTTTCGAGGTAAATTCTTGGTGATGCATATGTTTTGGCTAGTTTGAGATCAATAATTAGAAAGTGCCTATCTAACTTGACACATGGTTTTTCCTTTCAGATTTTTGTTAGGTACAGAACTCATTACTAATCTAAAGCTCCAAAAAAATCCTATAAAGGTATTTGCGATTATTTTTGTTCATTCTCATATTTTAAACATCATTTTATTTTAGTTTTCTTTGTACATGTTGTAGCTACTTTGGTATTTAAGCTTTAGTTTTATTTCTTTATTTTAGTTTCTATTTCTTATCTGTTTTTGTTTTGGTTTAAATCAATATAGACTTGGATTGGGCCATACAAGGAACTAATTTTTTGCTTAGCAAACCCCAGAGATGCTTTCCTTGTCTTTTCACCTTATCATCTAGTGTAAAAGCCATATCTCTTTTTAAAATTTTTATTTTTATTTTTTATGGAATGTTTTACGAACTTTAGCTATCTAGGAGAATGTTTTGCTGTGGAGGCTTCTTAGAGTCATCACCATACCCTCATGGATTTGAATTATTAAACAACGATATGTTCTTGTTACAAATGGTCAACTGTGTTTTCTTCGAGAAAGAGGTCAATATGCAGTATTTAGAATATAAAAAGGATCTTAATAGTATCTTTGATATTTTTCTTTCGATTTTGAAATTTTGTTTGTAGATAACTCTTTATATTTGGTGCTTGTGGGGAATACTCTTATTTGCTAACGATGAAGATAATGCAAAAATATAGATTTGCTAAATTATAAGAGACATTTTGAATCTTTCTTTGTATGATTTTTTTTTATTTTAAATTATTTGATCTATGCTATTTTCTTGTACTTTAGAGACCTTTCAATTTGGAGTGACGTATTATGGAGCTAGTTAATTGTTGGGTTCTGATACTAATTATGGTTGCTTCTAAGTAATGATTGATTCAACTTTATTACCTTTTGCTTTATGTCAAACACATATTAATTAATAATCATTGGACAACAATTATATATATGTATGTATAGCTTTTTGAGTTACAAGAACTAGCTCCTTAAATCATAATGTCATGACACCATGTAGAGTCTTGATTTCAATTTCTCTATTTTGAGAAAGATAGCAAAGATTTGATCAGGAGAGGCACATATATTGCTCCATTTTCATCTAATTTCTTTTCCAATTATAACATTGCAACATTTGATCTAAAATGGGTTCACATCCTCCAAGCCTTCACTCACTAGTAAGATATTTTTTATTTTGCATTAAATTTTGATCTCTTCTGCATAAGAGACTAACATGACACAATTTTTTCTTTTTCTAGTTATGATTTGCAATATTTTGGTCTTTTGTCCTTCCAAGTTGCATGTTTTTGCAAAAGCTTTCATGAATGAAGGGAAGGTTACCACTAGTCCAATAGGTAATGTTGCTTTTAGTTCTTGATATATAATATTATAATTAAATTATTTGCTTTATATGCCTTATTACTTGTTTCCTATTTGAAGTCTTATTTATCAAGTAAATATTTAGACAATATTAATTTTCAATAGTCCATAGTTGTATTTGTGCTCATTGCTTATTAGTTTGCTTTTGCAGTGATTGATGCACCTAGGGTTCCTCTTTTTTCTACTTGGTTGCTTGCACATTAGGGTAGATTTTGAGGAAATTTCTAAGTGCAACGCACATTTGGGCTTCTCGGCCACAATCATGATTGATAAAATAAGAAGGGAAGTGTAAGTTAACGGTAAAACACTAAGTGTTTTATAAAAAAATTGGTTGGTGAGTTATTTTTACTATGCTTATACTTTTACTACTTTTTGTGTGCCACTTCAGGGAATCTAAGTTGTATGTATTTGTTTTCAATTTCAAATATTCATCTCTGAGTTTTATTGGTTAAACAATACACAAATTGTTATAAGTTAATTTTGATGTTATTTAGGAATTGGTTATTGAACAACGTTATTCTCTCTACTTAGTAAATAAATGCTTTATGAATTCTTTAATAAATTTATTTTACTATTTTAGTGTATTTTAAAAGAAATTTGATCTACAAATATTGTGAATTTTAACATTTTGTAAATAGTTAATTTGCTATTGTTTCAGACAATATATATATTTTAAATTTATTGAAAATCATATTTGACAGCTCAAAGCCATCAAATATTTTTTTTATTTTTTTAAATTAATAATACTTGGCGGCCAAAAACTTGAATTATAGTAAGTCACATATTTGGCTATTTGATCGACCACTTTTGGCGGTGCCATTGATGGCGCTTTCAAGACCGTCAAATATATACTTATGTGGCGACCTAAAACTGCCAAATATGAGAATTTTTCTTGTAGTGGGTCTATAACTTTTTTAAATTATTTATTTGTTAATAAATTGATGTATTTTATTATTAATATTATATCAATAATAATGTCAATTTAAAGGTGTCTAAGCGGTGTTTTAAAGATTGATATAAATATAAACTTAAATTTTCAACTACCCATACCTTGCTTTTTAAAAAGGGGAAATTGAAAAAATGGACAGAATTAGGGGCCCTTAGTAAAATTTAGTGAAATTTGGATACATCCTGAAAAATTTTCATGTCATAGACACTTTCTTGACAAAAAAACTAATACCCTTATGCATTTAATTTATTCAAAAATTCTTTATTTCCCTCTTTCCTTCACTTACCTCTTCCTATTTCCATAACCGTCTGTTGTTGTCTAGCTTCCAATACCTCTTGACATTGTCAAAAACGCAGTCTGAAATACAGCAAGAGGGACGAGAAACTTATCCTGTGTTTGGGGATTAGAGGTAGATTTTAGGGATTTTGAATTTAAAGATTTGAATTTGGGCTCGTATTGTGTATTTATTTTGTGTTTGTGGTGCTAAACGAAGTGTTATTTGATTAATTTTTTGGTTTTATATGTGTAAAAATAGTGAAAACCGACGCGTTTCGTCGTGACGAAAAGGACACTGGACATGTCGAGTCCTGTTGGATGCTTCAACCGACACTGGCCATTATCGTCGGTGTTCACTCGACACTAAACATAACGTGTTGAGTCTTGTTAGATGCACGGACCGATACTCGATATAACGTGTCGAGTCTTGTTGAATGCACAGACCAACACTCGCCATCAAGGCATTTTCGAAGACTTGATACGTTATATCAAGTGTTGGTTTGTGCATTCGTCAAAACTCGACACGATATGTCTAGTGTCGAGTGAACGCCGACGATGATGACGAGTGTCGGTTGAAGCATCCGACAAGACTCGACATGTCGAGTGTCCTATTCGTCACAAAGAAACGCGTCTTCTTTTTTTAAAAGTTTGAGTCTCAAAGGACATTTTAGACATTTTTTTAAGAAAGTGCCTATAGCATGAAAATTTTTCAGGGTGTGTCTAAATTTCATTTAAAGCCACTAATTTTGTCTATTTTTTCAATTTTTCCTTTTAAAAATGTAATATTTTATAAAAGTTGATTTATCAAATACCTTAAAACTTATTTTATAAACAAATTGATTTCTTCGGCCCATTAGAACATAATTATTTGTTAAATAACAACAATTCCAAACTAACCCTAACAACAGACAAACACATTGTTGTTTTGTGGCTATATATAAATAACTTCTGCAAGATTGTTAATAGTAATAAAGAAAAAAAAAAACACAAACAAACAAAATAAAGAGGTGGTGCTTTGCTAAAAATTCAACAAATAATGCACAATATGTGTAAATGGGAAGCACAAATTATTACAAGCGCTGAAACTTACAATTTCGATATAATAAATTGAAAATGCGAAGCACACTGATTCTTGAAACGAAGAAATCCTTATTTTGCCTCATATTTAACAGAAGTTGGTGGCTACTATGCATGCATAATCTTCTATAGGCAATGAAACGACAAACCATATTCACCCAATTTCTGCTCTGTTATTTTATCTAAACGTTTTGCCATTTCAGGCGCAAGACAATTTTTCCAATCTCCAATCTTACCTTTCCGGAAGAATGCTTTGTTTCCAAAAGCATAGTTGTCCTTATTATGCATTCCCGTCTTGTTCACCTCCAAGTTGCTCAAATGCTCAAAACTACACAACTCAACTACTTTCTCCACTTCGCGATCTTTTTCTTCCTCCAAGGAGAAAGGGTAGCCCATGAACTCAGCTATTCTCTTCACATAAAATGAAGTGTCCCTAATCAAGTCTTCATACTTTAGGAAAAACACGTTCTCTGGCCGGTCCAAGCTTGCTTTCCAATACCCTAATACATGGTCCCAATAAGGGCCAAAATCACATATTCCTTTACAATAAAACTCAAAAAACTCCTCCAAAGAAATGGACTTTTGAATTTCTGGTCGTAACTTGATTCCAAAGTGCCACAAAGAAACTAATGAATCCTTTGGTTCCCTGCAAATGTAAACAATCTTACAACCAGAATCAATTATAGATTTGGGCAAGGAAGCGTATGGCATGTGGGTGGCTATAAGTGGTAGAGATCCCAGCTCTGGCTTGACTCCTTTCCTGGCAAAATCTATCTCCATTAAGGGAACACAATCATGGGGACAATACTTGGTGAGCAAATTAGGTGCTGTGGAATTTGCAAACAGATCAGTTCTAGTCACAATGGCAAAGGTGAGGGCCTTGAGCCAAGTGTTTCCCGTTTTGGGAACGCCGCACAATATGATGTCACTTGGCTGAGCTTCATAGTGATCTTGCGCAAACATGGCGCCTTCTAGTAAGTAAGAGTAGTACCAATGTCCTTGGTATAAGTAAAGATCCCCGAGGACTCTGCAGCCATCTTCTTTAGGAAGAGTTGAAATTATATCTCTATAGCTTTCTGGGGTTATTCTATCAGAGACTTCTTCTCCGTTTGAGGTTTCGGCCGCAGCTGAACTAGTAATACAATTTGCGGAGGGTACATGGGATTCCATGACTGCAAAAATAAATAACCATTGTCGCAAAAGCCAGGGCGTCAATTTCAGATATACTCAAATTAATATTTGTCACCTAATTTCTGCCTCATATAAGTTATGCTTTCTGTCAATCCTTCAAAATTCTCTAAAATAACATATTAAAGAGATCTAAATGCATGCATATATATACGCACAAACATACGTACATGTGTGTGTGCGTGTATATATATATATATTTCCATGGAGATCGCAAGCAGATTCGGAATAATATATAAGATAATTTCTAAGATAATTAACTATATATACGTTATATCCTGGTTATGAAATTAATTAAGTTTAAGAATTTGGGAGAATTAAATGAAGATAAAAAGAAACGAACAGTAAGCACATAGACAGAAAGTACTCATATACCTTGTCTTGGGTCGATTCCTCTTGCCTTTTTTTGTTCCCTCAGCTCCTTGCAGCCAAGAAATTACAACTAACAAAAACATCACATAAGGATTTTCTGGGGCAAAGAAGAGATCAGTTAGCTATATTATATATTTACAATGAAGGAATTATTGGTGTTTAGTCTAATATATAAACTTTAGTTTACAACATGAAATAGCATATCTATCGCTAAACATTAATTTAATCCCACTCCAGGCGATCTACACACTTGACCCTCGTTTATCTTAAAAACATTATGTACCCTCCGACTTTTTCAAAACTTTTAAAAAACCCCACCGTTAATGAATTTACGTTAAGATCAACAGATTTAAGGGTATTTCGAAAAAGTCATGAGACAATTAAATATATAATATTTTTGAAGTGGAAAATATCTTATTGTTTAGACCGCCAAACATTGACTTTAAAAAAATTGGAACATAATTGCTTTCTTCTTCTTCGTTATCTCTTCAACTCCTGGGTGCTTGCCTTCGATCCAATTTCCCCACCCGTTACTATCATCCTTTAGATCCAATGTCTGTTCCACACTATAGAAAATCACTGGAAGCTTGCTTAGTCATGGCGACAGAGAGGGTAATGGAGGTGGAGATCAATTCACATCTTGAGTTTAACTTATTTGAATGGTTACAATGTTTTAGATGGATGGATCAAGAGTGACGAGAGTTTGAACTGGGTTTTTCTGTATTTGTAATATGATTTTTTTGAATTCTATAAATTGGATTTTCTGAGATTTAACAAAATTTGGTTTTTTTTGTTTGTTGAGAAAAGTTGAAAGAGATTCTAAAAACTTTAATTGTTTGGTTACCAGAAAATCTGGTGAACAGATGATGAGTAGCAAGTGGTATTGATAAGGGAAATGGTAGGGGCTCTTGAGTTCAAAACTGGTTGCTTTGTCTTTTGATTCTGTATATTTTAACAGGTTAAATATATTTTCTTGTTGCTTTTAAATTTATCTTATTTGCTTATTAATGGAAAAGTAAGTGCCTTTTACAGGTTTCAGGTTGAAATCTTGTTAATTTTAGAAGACGTAAAGGAAATATGGCTTTTCAATTGAGAGTTCTAAGCCCATGAATGATATTTTAACATTATCGGTTTATATTTTAACGGAAGATGATTAACGGTGGGTTTTTTAACACGGTTTTGGAAAAGTTGGGGGTATGCTGATAGTTCTAGAAATAAAGGGGCCCAGTGAGATTTCCCCTTAAAATAAAAAGAAGGACCCGCAATGATGAATAATGCACGTTTTTATTTTGATATTTGTAATGGAGTAATTGACGGGTCTGGTAAGATCGCTTCACCTAACCTGATCAAAGAATATGATATCATCTGCACTAAGAACGCGTTTTAAATTTATTTTTTATGTAAATTGTTTTTATTCAAATAAATTAAAGTTTTATGATATAAAAGATATTATTTTCTTATTGAGATGTTTCATAATTATTTAGTACTGGCCTGTGCTCTGCCCTCATTCATAAGCATTTATAAAAAAGGCGAGTTAAACCTTCACTTTTTTTAACTTTTCATATCTCATTTGAAAAAAAACATATGTTGCATTTATTATTATAGAAAAATTTTATAAATAACTCTACCGTCAAATAATTTTAATTAAATTTAATATCTCAATTATTAAAAAGTAACTTAAGTTATTTACTTAAATAATAACATATTCATTTTTTAAATAAAATTAATTTTATAAAAACTTTAATAAAAAATTATAAATAATAAAATATATAAAATAAATATATCAATTACTAACTACACCTTTAAAATATATTGTTCTTTTATAAATTTACTTGTTTGAATAAGATTGATTGAGATTTTAGATTAATTTTAAAATTACATAATATCATGATTATCTCAAAGATATAGAGTAATATCACTAAAAAGCGTAATTTCGAATTTGTATCGCTCTCGTCGTTAGGTTTGTGTATATTTATCAATAAAACCTATTTAAAGATTTCCGTCAAATTTTTTGCCAATAGAAGTGTGAGAAGACGGATTTATCCTTCACCCCCCAATCAATTAAAAACTCTAAGAATTAATGAGCAATCTAGATTTCCTCCATCGAATCCATGGCTGCAGCCGCTACCGCCACATTCGTTTCCCTTTTGTCTTTTCCTCCACCACCTCCACTTGCCTTCTCTTCTTTGTCCACCACCCCACTTCCTTTCTCACTCTCTTGTCCCTTCTTTCCTTCCTCTTAAACCTCGAAAAAGCCATCCGAAAATCTCAATCCACCAATGTCTTTGATTTGGTTTACCCACAATTAATCATAGCGGTAGTTCAATCTTGATCAGCTTCTGGTCTAGCCCACTCCACTCAGATAAGTGCAACCTCCTTTTGCCGAATTTTACCTATAATCTCTATACGAGTCTCTACGGCAGCGAACACATTAGCAATTTTTTTTAGATTTATAATTTTTTATTGTTGCATATTGCAAAAGATTTTCATTTAGGATTACATGTTTTTGTTAGAGATTTTTTTTTTTATCGGATCTGTGTTAGTTCACGAATTGGTGGTTGGTGCTGTTACGATTGTTGGTGGTTGATAGAGCTATGGTTGTGTGGTGGTGGTGGATCGATGTTCGCTGATAAACTCGTGGAGAGTAGTTTGTGATGGTTAGAGGCTAGTGGTTTGTTTGGTTGTATATATATTTTGCTGGTGCTCAATTTGGTGGGTGGTTTTTTGGTAGCCATGGGACGGATTTTAGTGCGTCATGATCGGGTTGGTTGTTGAGTTCTTGCTGCTAGGTTCTTCATTTTTTTTAATTCTTTATTTTGCAAATGTTTAGAACTCTGCAATAATTATTACTGGTGGCTGGGTCCGTACCTTAGAGCTTTAGAGGGAAAGGTAATAGGAGGTTTTTTACGTGGTTTGATTATAAAACTTACGACTACAGATAGTTATAGAGTTGTAATTCACTAAGTTCTTGTTTGTATAATCTTTAAGATTTTTTTACAGTGTTGACTCATTCTTATGTATAGATCTAATCTTTGACAAATAAAATCTTGTTAATATCTTAAATTTTAGTGATAATGTTCACTCTCTGTCGTAGATAATTTAACAACATACTATTAAGTTGCACGTAATAATAACGTCTGACATTGAATTACATAAATACTTAACCCATAAGTTATCCTAAGTGTCTACTAACTCACACAGATTCAATCAACAACTCATGTACGATTTTTATCATTCATACATGAATCAAAAGACTCAAAGAATCAAATCAAAGAAGACATTAATTTTGCGTTGAAGCTCTTTTCTATGAATTCATGGAATGTCAAATTCAAGACTCTCTCACAACCAAAATAGTCAACACGTCAATCTCTCAATCACGTTTTCAGCCGCCTAAATAGCTTTGTATATATATAGTGAGAGGTCTGACCGAAATCTCTTAGAAATCCTGTAAAAATTCTAATCAAAATCATATTAGGATTAGGAGAAATAAAATAGGAAGTGTTATAAATAAAATCCAAAATAAATTAAGACAAATAAATATTCTCCTATTCTAATTAGGATACAAGATATTATATCATAATCTAAAGAGATATTTATTACAAATCAAATACTTCCTAAAATATAATTCTAGAAACATTAAAATAGAAATAAAAATAATATTCTTGTTTTATTAAAAGTTGATCAAAATTCATCATGTGCATGGCACATGTATATGTAGTAAACTTTAACACCAACAATCTTCCCTTTTTTGACAACTTGTGATGAAAACACAAAGCTGTTTTTGATCAAAGAATATCACACATGATAAGTCAATCATAACAATAAGTTGCTATGAAATAGTAAACAGAAATTATCATGTGTAAAGAATTAACTAGTGAGCTGTTACAAAACTCATAACAGAACACTGTCAGAATAAGTATATCCTGCAATCAAAATGACTTTGTCAAACTAATCAAGCAACACACATTAATCAATTTATGATCAGAGCAATTATATCAATCAATGCAATCAGATCATGATCAGAGCAAAACATCCAAGCAAAACATTCATCAAATCAAGATATCTTGAATGCACACATAAAGCAAACATAAGAAGTTCTTCTTACTCCCCTTTACTACTTACTTACATCCCTTGAAAAATAAACAAAACAGAAGTAAATAACCATGGTAATATCAGACATAACAAAAAGATCAAAAAATCAGAAAACTCCTTGATCTCCTCCTTGATTTCAGCACAAGTGCCAAAAGCATTTAACGAAGTCTTGGAAACTTACGAACTGGAGGAGAAGAGGAACTGCCAGTGCGCTGCCTAAGTTTGCTAGCCTTTGTTTTATATCTTTTCCTTGTTGTGATTGGAGTGGGCTGTGCAGAAGCTGTAGGAGCAGGTTGTTCTTCAGCTGTGTCAGAAGAAGTGGCAGTGACTTCAGCTACAATTCTTCGAATCTCCCTGTCACGTCTCTCTACATTGGTTTCGGCCTTTCCATCTGCAATTTCCTTTGTGAAGTGTACTTCTCAAACTTCTGCTTGATGTCGGCTGTGAGAAACTTATTGGTCTGCAGAAAAAATTTCCAGAACAGGAAAAGAGAAGCAAGATGCGAGACAGGGAAGAAACTGTTGTGGGAGTATAGAATGAACAGGAAAAGCCCCAAGCAATTTCGTAATATACTAGGCTATATTGAAAACAATTTTGTTTTTAACAAAATTTAATATTAATTGTATTTCCAAAACCGTTTCATAACTGACATTAATGGATAAAAATTCAAATTTGATTCCAGTTTGAATAAGAAATTCTAATAGAATCAGGATTCCTGTCACTGAAACTTCTTCCCCTCAATTCAATAATGCTGACATGACATTTTTAACACATGGACACACAGGAAAATCAAATTTCGGATAAGCACAAAAAGCACCATATGTTATGAAAAACGTAATAGAACATAGTTAAAAATAACATAACAACAAATATCTGAACATCATATGAATCATTCTAAGAAAGCATATTCAAGAGCTATTTTATTTTCTTTTAATTATTTTATCATTTAATCCAATTGAGTGATCAACTTGAGTATGCTTCTTACACATACAAAAGTTAGTCTCAATATGAATTTGTTAAATAATACAGTAGCTTTCACACATGTATAGAACTAGCCCTTTTCCATTTGAGTGAGTGACCTCACCATATTTCCTAGATACAATGAAGTTACTCTCAATGGATGGCTTTCACACATCATATACTGGTAGCCTTCTCTGTATTTTTCATTTTAAACCAGTATTTTATTATTCACACAATTTTATATCACAGCTCACACATGCTTAATTAGAATAACACTTATGATATTGCATATACAATTAACATAACAGTAAGCAGTGTTCATTCATGTAACTGACAGATGCTTAAGACTTTTTTTAGATTTTCAAATCTTGTTGTATCCAATGCCTTAGTGAACAAGTCAGCCAATTGTTTATCAGTGGAGATGTGCTCAATGTGTATCACCTTAGATTCTACTAGTTTCTTTATAAAATGGTATCTAATATCAATGTGTTTTGTTCTAGAATGCTGAATAGGATTTTTGGAAATATTTATTGCACTAGTATTATTACAAAACACAGTTATAAGCTTTTTTTCAATACCATAATCACTCAATATTTGCTTCATCCACAATAGTTGTGTGCAACAACTCTCTGCTGCTATATATTCGGCTTCAGCAGTAGATAAAGAAATGAAATTTTGCTTTTTGCTGTGCCAAGAAACCAAGTTAGTACCAAGATAAAAACAACCTCCTGATGTACTTTTTCTGTCATCCATATTTCCTGCCCAATCTGCATCACTGAACCCTGCAAGATAATCATTTGTATCTTTAGAAAACCATATTCCATAATCATGTGTTCCATGAACATACCTGATGATTCTCTTGGCTGTTGACAGATGTGATTCTTTGGGATTTGCTTGAAATCTAGCACAAAGTCCTACATTAAAGCACAAGTCTGGTCTGCTTGCTGTGAGGTATAGTAGGCTACCAATAATGCTTCTGTACAAATTTGCATCAACATCTTTTCCTGTATTGTCTGATTTCTTATCTTGCTCCGGGTTTTCATCATGCCATCTGGTGTTCCAATGATAGAACTTGTTGGATGTGCCTTTTGAATTCATGTGGGAGGATCTTTCTTTTCATCTTCATTCCTGATTGAATTTCTGTTCAAATCTAAGTTGTCAGATGTTACTGTTACGTCAGGTGTAAGAGCAGTTGTTTCCTCCTTCATAACAGCATCTTTCTTTTTATTGCTGTCTGAATCTGATTATTTTGCATCTTCTGTGAAGCTGGTTATGCTTTCCTCTTGTGAGTACTTTGCATAATCATCAAAGTCATCAAATACTACGTTTGCAGATTCCATGACTGCCTTAATTCTCATATTATAAACTCGAAATGCTTTGCTGTTTTGAGCATATCCCACGAAGACTCCTTCATCACTCTTTGGATCTAATTTTCCTAACAGTTCTCTGTCGTTTAAGATGTAACATCTGCAACCAAAGACATGAAAATATTTCAAATTAGATTTTCTTCCTTTCAAAATTTCATAAGGTGTCTGATTAGTGCCAGGTATAAGAAAAACTCTATTTGAAATATAACAAGTAGTGCTTATTGCTTCAGTCCATAGCCTCTTGGTTAACTTTTTGCTATAGAGCATCACTCTAACCATCTCTTGAAGAGTTCTATTCTTTCTTTCCACAATACCATTCTGTTCAAGGGTTTTAGGAGCTGAAAATTCATGATCAATTCCATGATATTTGCAAAAGTCAACATAGCTAATATTTTCAAATCCTTTGCCATGATCACTTCTTATTCTCACAATCCTTCCAATGTTCCTATTTTGCTCATTTTCAAGCTTAACACAAAGATTCATGAAAGCATCAAAAGTGTCAGATTTTTCTTTAATGAAATCAACCCAAGTATATCTAGAAAAATCATCGACACAAACAAATATATATCTGTACCTGTAATGCTTTCAACTTGCATAGGACGCATAAGATCCATGTGAAGCAAATCAAGTATCTTAGATGTGCTAAGATGTGGATTTGATTTGTGTGAACTTCTGATTTGTTTTCCCATTTGACATGGTCCACAAATTTCATTAACTTTGTCATCAAGTTTAGGAACTCTTTTTACAGCACTTATCTTAGTTAATTTAACCAAGTCTTTGTAATTTAGGTGTCCTTATTTTTGATGCCACAATTCTAAATCCAAAATCATAGCTTGAAATGCAATCTTTACCAAATAACAATTATCCAAAGATCTATTACCTTCTAGAATGCATTTACCAAAATTATCTAAGACTATGCATTTGTTTTGTGTGAAATTAACAATATACTTGTCATCACAAATCTGACTGATACTAATAAGATTAGCTTTCAAACCTTCAACCAACAAGACATTTTGAAAGTTGGGTAGGCCTTTGACATTCAAAGTGCCTTTACCAATGATCTTACTCTTTGCTCCATCTCCAAAGGTGACGTTACCTTCCCTGCATGCTTTAAAATCTGTTAAAAACTGTTTATTTCTAGTCATGTGCCTAGAACAACCACTGTCAAAATACCACAAACCGTTAAAAGTATGTTCAAGAGTAGTAAGAGCAACATGACATACTGTTTTGTCTTTCTTAACCCACTGCAGTTGTGATTTTGGTGACAGTTTGAATTGGTTTGACCTTTTATGCAAAAGATTTAACAATTTAAAGCATCTATGCCTAATATGTCCCTTTTTACCACAAAAATAGCAAATAGGAATGAATTTCCTTACCTTTTCAGGACTAGATTTGAAAGAACTCAGATGAGAAACAAATGTTTCACTGCTCTTGAAATTAGGACTTGACTTTAAAGACTTAAGTTCAAAATTCTTACATGATGTTGAAGCTTTCACAAAAACTGTTTTTGATGAAGATGCAACATTATCTTTTGTGTATCCCAATCCATGTTTGTTAGAGTTGTCTGTTCCAAGACTCAAGACCTGATCAAGTTTGGCTGCTCCAGTTTTGAGTTGATCAACACACCTCTTGCTTTCAACTAGTTCTATTGTGATTTTCTCAATATGTGCTGTTTTGTCTGTCAAAACAGTTTTCAGTTCTGTGATCTGAATTTCAGCAAAGGATTTTTCACATTCCTGCTCCTCAATCTTCTTCTTTAAGGCTCTAATTTCTTCCTTCTGATTCAGCCATTCATCATAGAGAACATTGTATGTCTGTTGCAACTCTTCATAGTATTCTAGTTCTTCTTCTTCATCCGAATGATCAATACTGGTTTTGCAATTTTTTGTTATGTCAGACATTACAGCCTTTCCTTTGTCAACTGCAGATACAGTAAATGCAACAAAGTTGCTCATGCAGTCTTGATCTTCTGACTCGGATTCCGATTCATCACTCCAGGTTGTTGTCAGCCCTTTATTCTTCTTCTTGAGATTTGCACATTCAGATTGAATATGCCCATAACTAGAACATTCATAACATTGAATTTGCCCTTTCTTTTCAGGCTGTTTTGGCTTCCTCTTGTCATTCTCCTTGTTGAACTTTCTGAATTTTTCTTCGCTTGAGTTTGATGGCTTTCCTTGATTCTTTTTCCTGAAATTTCTTTTCATAAACTTGACATAATTTCTTGTTAGAAAAGCAATCTGTTTAGAATAAGTTTCATCAAGCTCATCACTACTTTCATCATCAGATTTTTCAGTTTTCACATTGAATGCAATGCTTTTATCTTTTTGCTTCCTAGTACTTTGATTAATTTCAAAGTTTTGGAAGATGCCAATCAGTTCATCAACCCTCATCTCATCAGTGTTTTTAACTTCCTCAATGGCTGAAATTTTAGGTTGAAATTTATTTGGAACAAACCTAATTATTTTGCTAACAATTTCTGCATCAGTGAAAGTTTTGCCAAGCATGTATGCTAAATTTGTAATGTGACATATCTTAAAGTAAAATTCAGAAATTGACTCATCCTCATGCATCATCAGATTTTCAAATTGAGAATTAAGTCTCATCAATTTAGATCTTTTAACAGATGCGGTACCTTCATGTTTTACCTCAAGTATGTCCCATGCTTCCTTGGCCGCTTTGCACCTTGAAATCTGTCCAAAGTTGTTTAAGTCAACTGCAGCAAAAATTGCATTAAGAGCCTTTGAATTCCAGCTGAAACGTCGGTATTCTTCACCAGTCCATTCATTCTCAGGTTTCGGTTCGGAATCACCAGAAGCATTCAACTTTGTTGGCGGTGTCCATCCTTTAAGCACACTAGTCCATGCCCTGTCATCAAGAGATTTGATATACATCATCATTCTTACCTTCCAATATGAATAATTACCATCATCAAGAATGGGTGGTTGTGTTCCGAATCCTCCAATGCGAATAAACTCTATCCTTCCATATCAGTATGATCGTTTTCTTCACTTGTCTATTAGTGAACTTGCTCTGATACCAATTGAGAGTTCTGGAGGTATGCAGTTGTAAGCAATATAACAGTAAACTGTAACGTCAATCGGCACAGAAGGATTTTTACGTGGTTTGGTTATAAAACCTACTTCCACGGACAGCTATAGAGCTGCCATTCACTAAGTTCTTGTTTGTACAATCTTTAGGACCTTTTACAATGCTGACTCACTCTTACGCACAGACCTAATCTTTGACAAACAAAATCCAGCTAAGATCTTAAACTCTGGTGACACTGCCCACTCTCTGTCGCAGATAACTTAACAACACACTGTTAAGTTACACATAACAATGACGTCTGACACTGAATTACATAAACACTTAACCCGCAAGTTATCATAAGTGTCTACTAACTCACACAGACTCATCAACAACTCATGTACGATTTCTACTACTCATACATAAATCAAAAGACTCAAAAAATCAAATCAAAGAAGACATTCCTTTTGCGTTGAAGCTCTCTTCTATGAATTCATGGAATGTCAAACTCAAGACTCTCTCACAACCAAAATAGCTAACACGTCAATCTCTCAATCACGTTCTCAGCCGCCTGAATAGCTTTGTATATATATAGTAAGAGGTCTGACCGAAATCTCCTAGAAATCCTGTAAAAATTCTAATCAAAATCATATTAGGATTAGGAGAAATAAAATAAGAAGTGTTATAAACAAACTCCAAAAGGAATTAGGACAAATAAATATTCTCCTATTCTAATTAGGATACAAGATATTATATCCTAATCTAAAGAGATATTTATTACAAATATAATACTTCCTAAAATATAATTCTAGAAACATTAAAATAGGAATAAAAATAATATTATTGTTTTATCACAAATTGATCAAAACTCATCATGTGCATGACATATGCATATGTAGTAGACTTTGACACCAATAGTATCTTTCATAAGTTGGTTGTTTTGGATGGTCTCTGGCGAGGGATGGATTCGGTGAATTAGTTGCTAGTTGGGTTCATATTTATATATATGTTCGTTATTAAACATTTTAATTGATAAAATTGTTTACAAATTTTGATTTGTACTTGTACTTGTCGAGCATTTGTTTTAGTTGAAATTCTTGTTTTGCCCTTTACCGTTAGTAAAAAATTTGACAGAAACTGTTACTTGGAGTTAGATGACAAAAATAAATCCTAAGGATTGAAACGATAAAAATACGAAACTATATTTTTGAGCGATATTACCCCAAACTTTGGGGTTGGTTTATGATATTACCTCCTTCCAAACATACTGCTCTTCTATTAATTTAGTTCTCTGAGTAAAGTAAGGTTGATTGATATTTACTTTAATTTTAAAATAGTTTTGTTTTAGTTTTGGACTTTCTTTGGAGGCTTTTATAATTCTTTATATTTTGTTTACTTTAATTATAAGAAATTTGCGTTTAGTTTTCAATTTTATTTTAATTAGTTTAATTATTTTTGTTTAATTTTTTTGCATTAAAATACTATATTTTAATTCATTTATTTTATTTTTATTATTTTAATTCATCATCTCTTGTTTTTACGTAACTTCATTATTTTAACTTAATTTTTATTATGTATCTTTTTTTTAGAGTGTTATAATTTACTATATTTAAAAGTTTTATATTTGTTGTCTTTTAATATAAGGTTATCCTCTTTTATATAAATTTAAATGAGTTATAAAATATTTAAATAATAAAAAATAGTATAGTTAAAGGGTATAATAGTTATTATATATATTTTTAATTTGTCAAGAGACTAGTTTAACAGAATTTGGTGTTCGCAAGGTTATGGATAATATTATATAAAACGTGAGGGTTATGTCAATGTTAGTCCTTAGTTTAGGGTTATTTGTAATATTTTTTTTCTTATTATTGTTGTTGTTGTTGTTATTATTATTATTACAAATAAAATACAACATCGTATTCATATGTAATAACAAGTTTTTACCTTAAACATAATGTTTAATTGTCCCTAACTCCCCACATGCTAATATTTCATTTCGCTCCATTTTGAGTTTTTTACTGCACCCTCCTCAACATATAGAAAATAGTACTGCTAAATTAGAAAATTTATTTATAAAGTAAAGTTAACGTGAGATCACTTATTCGAAGCTGAAAAATTGATAGTTAAGCCCTCAAAGGTTTTGCGCTAGCAGCTGACTATTATTCTTACCTTTAAACTTTCAAAATTTCGCATTGAATTTGATCCCATATAAAAAAATATATATGTAAGATCCATATCTTTTGACACTAAGGATGTGTTTATTTGTATATTTAGAGTTTTTTTTTTTAAATTTGAAAAGAATATATGGTTGATTTTAAATATTTTTAAATTTTAAAAATGATATGTGGTTGATATTAATTTAAATATATTGAAAAGTGTATACCTTCGTAAAATAGTTTTTTTAAAATGTAAAAGAACGAACCTTAAACTTCACCCTTGTAAGGCTAACACAAACCCTACGCTTTCCAAATTTATCACAGAGGACCCCTCACGGAAAATATCCTAAAACCGTAAATATTGAAAAGTTTCAATACATCCACTCTATGTGGAATGTTATAAACCATGTACTTCCAAATACATCGTCTACATCCCTCGAGGGAAATCAAAAAAGGCAAATATTGTAAAATTTCCCTTCCCCCTAAAAAGCGACAACCATCACAATCCCGTGCTTCCAAAATTTAACCAGATACCTCAAGGTAAACATGCTAAAGGGCAATTTATCCACCCCATTTTTGAAAAACTATTGAAAACACTCCCGCCATTAATAATTTCACTTAAAATAAAGTGATAATGAGATAATATTATATATATTCTTATTTCTCAAATGAAATATCATATTTATTCTTTTATTTTTTTAAAATTTTGAAGCTTGTAAGTGTGTTAGGATTCGAGAATGGTATCCATTAATTATAAAATATATGCTTTACCACCAGATGAGAGAGATAATTATATTTTAAGTGAACCAAAACTTTATTTAACCTATTTGGACGAAATTTTTTTAAGTGTTAAGATTTTATTATTTTTATTTTGATTAGGTTAATTTTTTATTTTGATATTGCTTTATTTTTTTATTTTGCTTAGGTTCAATTTTTTTTATTTTGACATAAATTTTATTTTTTTATTTTGATATAGATTTTATTTTTTTATTTTGATTAGGTTTTATTTTTTATTTTGATATAGATTTTAATTTTTTATTTTGATTAGTTTTTATTTCTATTTGATTTTCTAAAAAAAAGAAAGAAAAGAAAGAAATCAGATTGCTGGATTTTGGTTGGGGTTGTGTTATTGGGATTTGAGTTTGGTTGCAATTTAGGTGTTATTGGAATTGAGTTTAGTTGTGGTGTTAAAGCAAATGATCAATAAACCATTATTTCATTTAAATAGGTTAAATACTTTTTTGTTTACTTTAAACAAAATTATCTATTTGACTTGGTGATAGAGTACATGTTTTGTAACAACAGGTATAAGGTTCGAATCCTAATATGAAGTTTCTAAAATTTTAAAATATAAAAAGGTAAATATGACATTTCACTTGATAGATAAGGGCACAAATAACATTAAAGTAAATATGACATTTCACTTGATAGATTAGGTATAGATAACATTGTCCATTGAGAGTTTATTTTAACTAAAATTATTAATGATTGGAGGGTTTTGTGATGGTTTTTGAAATATCAGGGTACACCAATTTCACAAACATTGGGGTGCTGAGTGATATTTGCCCCATCTAAAACCCAAATCTTTTAGAATTTCAAATTCACCTCTTTAAGTAGAATATCAGCATAAGCCCTACACTTTTAATTCTTTCCCCGGATCCCCGAATATACCGAAGCCTCAGATATTGTAAAATCACCTTTGCCCCCTAAAGGTGAATATCATTATAACCCTTATGCTTACAAATCATCACTAGATCCGTAATGGAAAATATTTGAAATCTTTAAAACCCCAAATTTTATAAAATTTAACACTTCAGCCCTAGAAGGAGAATATCTAATTACCCTAAATTTTCAAATTGACAACTAGTCTCCTCACAAAAAAAATAAAAAAAAAAACCTCAAGCCCCTATTATTGTAAAATTTAACTTTAGCCACGATAAAAGGACACATTTACCCCTATACTGTCAAAAATTATCACCCATGTCCCTCATAGAGAATCCTTTGAACCCCCCAAATATTTTAAAAAATAACACTTTGCTCCTAGTAGAAAAAAACATTTTCTAACATGTAAACTATTCCAACTTATTCCAAAGATCCCATCAAGAAAGTATCCTTCAAATCTTACCTAACTTTAAAACTTTACTTGGCGTCCTAGAAGTGGAATATTGTTCGAAAGCCTATAGTTCACAATATCTGGCACTGGCAGGTCCCCTTTTTGAGAATTTGAAGGCTCGAAATGATTTTCAATTAATTTTACACTTCACCTCTAGTAGTAGGATATCACTCTAACCCATGTAAGGAGAATATCATTGTATAATAAATAACGATAGGATTGATAACATATATAATACCAAATAGATTATAAAATTCATTCATATACAAATATTATCTACATGTTTGACTAGAGTTGGCTTACTTGAATGATTAGTTCAGTTTTAATTCATAAAGGGTCCTGCTGCCTTGTTCAACCCAAATTTTGTTTGCTTGACACTTTCTTACTTCTAACTCTTCAATCATTTTTGTTAAAGCAAAAGTTATTCAAGTTATAGTTTCTACGGTCTTTAGTGATTATATTATTGACACAACTGGAACTTGGAAATTATAAGAAGAAAATCTTTTACATCTATACCAAATCATAATGATGTAGGGTGATTCACATCATTTAAACAAAGAAAATATACTTCAATTTGTTCACGTAGCCTAACAAATTAATTAACTTATGTTTATGTTAATGAATAAAGACTCTGGATTATATAGATGTCATATTACTATTATCATAATATATTACAAAAATTGAATGAATTTTGTCATAGTATATCATAGTTGTCTATTTAAATTATTATAATTCAGTGAATGAAGTTATTCAACTATTAAATGAGTAAATGTTTAAGGTTTAGTTACTGAAAATGGAACTTTTGATTCAAATTTTTGGTATAAGATCTTAACATTAAATTTTTAATTATTGATTACGCATAATTGGATGATAGATGTTTAAAGTTAAAAGATTATATTTAATAACGTAAACTCATTAATTATCTTAATCATTGAGTTCTATAGATCAATGATTAAAAATTTATGTTTAACTTTATGTCAAAAGATCCATTCTCTAAGTTATTGTGCAACATTATTTACATATTAAATTACACCCAAATATATACAAATAATTTCGGGCGTACTTCCCAGTCTTCAAATATCAGATTGGCCCTTTTAGATTTCAGTTTAACACAAGGGGACTGACGGTTGACCATTGAAAAGTCGGGGTTGGATAAATTTCAGTTACCTCCCTCAGGTTTGGGAACTGCATAATTTACTGAATCTAAGCGCATACCTTGTTGAAGTTGTATTCAGGATCGACCTGACATCTGGTCCAGATCTCTGATCCGATCTTGCTAAATGTCTACGACCACAGAAGAGCCTCAGCTGCAAAACGGCGTCCCAAAGAAACCCGAGCCAGATGCGGATCCGAAGGTGGAGGAGACTGGAGAGACCTCGACCAACACTCCTTCCACCGAACAAACACCGAAGCCAGGGCTGCAGAAGGGCCAAGGCAACCGAACCTTCACCATGAGAGAGCTGCTCAGTGAATTGAAAAGCGAAGAAGGTGAAGACAGCACCAACGGCACCAGGTCTGCGTTTTCATTGATTTAAGTTGTACAATTAAGCTTGCACAATTGATTCTTCACAATTGAGCTGATAGTAGATCTCTAAAATTTTTTGGATTTAAATTGGTTCAGTCAAGGGAATACACCGCACCAATACACGGAGCAGAACAATGCTGCGATGGAACTGATCAATAGTGTTACAGGAGTTGATGAAGAGGGTCGATCTCGCCAGCGGATTCTCACATTTGCTGCCAAGAGGTATGCTTTCCTGTTGTCATTGTTTTGTCGCTCTTGCTTCTTCAATATTGTAGTTGCTATTCCAATGGTTGTAGGTATGCGAG
This sequence comes from Boswellia sacra, assembly GCA_013180625.2. Lineage (NCBI taxonomy): Eukaryota > Viridiplantae > Streptophyta > Magnoliopsida > Sapindales > Burseraceae > Boswellia > Boswellia sacra. Next base: position 42,845 of record SNVD02000001.1, on the reverse strand, counting down.
TGCGATAGAGAGAAATCCAGAAGATTATGATGCACTGTACAATTGGGCATTGGTTCTTCAGGTCTGACATTTTCTCTCTTTTGAATTACTCATTCTCTTTAGTCTTCAAAAATCTCTCTTTTAGATGCCTTTTTCACAATCCGCATCCAACATGTTCAAAGATGGAATTTTTATTTATGTTATGTCTTGATTATAATGTTCAAAGAAGGAATTTTTATGGTATGTCTTGATTATAATGTTCTATCACATTGCCCGAATTGGATTTATTCTACTAAATCGTATTCTTAAATGGGACTAGAAGAGTTTTTCATGGCACTCAAAGAGCTTCAATATTTCGGTGGATTTGTCCTTCATTATATGGCCATGGTGTTTTTCCAATTGTCTCTATATACATTATGATAGCAACATTAGGAATGCTTAACGCTGCTTTTTCAGGCATGCAACATGAATGATTGTCAATTGGCTTGCAGGAAAGTGCAGATAATGTTAGTCCAGATTCTGCTTCACCTTCTAAAGATGCGTTGCTTGAGGAGGCTTGTAAAAAGTATGATGAAGCTACCCGGCTTTGCCCTACACTTCATGATGTACGTATGGGTTTTCTTGTCCCACTTAATCCTCTTGATTTTCTATTGAATCACTGATATGAGATACAGTTACTTCAAGTTCCAGGATTGTAACCGCGTACTGCATAGAAGTTACATAAAAAACTAAACGGCATTGAATTCTTATAGATCTCTATTAGTCTTTTGTAAAGACCTTTGCGTGCATGTAGCCATTTTAGCTTTGGCTAATTCAAATAAATTTAAGTTTCGCTACATTAAGCATGTTTACTGTGTGCTGATACCGAGTGAAAATTATAGTTATAGTATACGATAAGAAAATATTGTTAATGGTAGTTGTTGGAAGGCTACTCATATTTACCATCACTTGCATAGTATTTGCCTCTTTGCTTCTATATCTTCATAATTTTGTGATGGTCTCATGAAAAGTTCTATCCTTAGCTGATTGTCTTGGTGTATTATGTGTCAGATATGTTTGTGTTTCTGTAAATAAATTTTGAAAATATCTTATATATATATTCATTTCTGGTGATAGTCATAAGTTAATCTTACTTGTTAGGCTTTCTACAATTGGGCCATAGCAATTTCTGATCGAGCAAAAATGCGCGGCCGTACAAAAGAGGCTGAAGAACTATGGAAGCAGGTTTCATTATATTATTTCAGTGCCATAGCCATGATAGATTCTTTTGAAGTTCATCTTTTGAAAAAATAATGTGGTGTCTAGAATTTTGGTTGTTATTTGTGTTAGACTGATTATTGGTTGCCAGACATCACTGTAATATCTTGAAGGGATTAATGTTGTGAATATAAATACCATTCTCTTCTGCACCTGTGCTTGCCAATGAGAGTAGGTGTCATTGTGGGATTTAAAAAGTTAATGATTCTTTGCACTGGAAGTTACTTTTGGCAGTCTCCCAAAAATTCATATGTGGATATATCATATCTTGTTGGTCTTACACTTTAAATTTTAACTATCCTGATTTGTTGTGTAGGAGGAATTGCATTGACAACCGTAGTATTTATCCTAATCTGTTTTGCAGGCAACAAATAATTATGAGAAAGCTGTCCAGCTCAACTGGAACAGTCCGCAGGTATGTCTGAAGAAACTGTTTGTGTAATGATTTCATCTTCAGTCTGAACTCTAAGCCTATTTATAGTTTTTCCTTCTTTTCTTATGCTATCATGAGCTTCTTAACGTTTTCGGTTTGACTCCATGTGAATTCTCTTTCAGGCTCTTAATAATTGGGGTCTCGCTTTACAGGTAGTTTTAATGACATTACTGCTCTTAAAAGCAACTTTATTTGTCTTAATGCTTTGCTTTTTTTAATTATATCCATAAGAGTACTTATGCATGATGTTTGTCACAAAATTTTACAGCTTTGATAAAGGTATGTATTGCTGCTCTAGAAGTTTGATTTGTTTCATTTTTTTGATATACAATTTTTTAGGAACTCAGTGCAATTGTTCCGGCACGAGAAAAGCAAACAATTGTGAGAACTGCAATTAGTAAGGTACAAAAGTCATTCGGAGACATCACAGTGCTTGGATGAATTATAGGAACCAGAAGCAAAGTAATTTAGCATCTTATATATCCTATTAGTAAGTTATACTCGTATCTTCTATACTCATGATACTTTTCTTCTCTCATCTTCAATTGCAGTTCCGTGCGGCAATACAGTTGCAATTTGACTTCCATCGGGCAATATACAACCTTGGAACTGTCTTGGTCAGTTTGTTTCTTATCCTGCACATATGAATGGCATGTTCTTCTAAACTTCTATTTGGCTTTTGACTACGATTTGAAAATACTTCATTCAAATTATCTGCTGCATATCATATGAGCTCTAAATTTGGAACTCCTGATTTTCTGACCTGCAGTATGGGTTAGCAGAGGACACATTAAGAACTGGAGGAACAGTAAATCCTAAAGAAATTTCCCCTAATGAATTGTACAGCCAATCAGCTATCTACATTGCAGCTGCCCATGCATTAAAACCAAGTTACTCAGTAAGTACCTCATATTTATGTTTCTCAATCATTTCCTCCTGATCTCATTTGGGAGCAGATAGATTTTGTTCAAATAGATTATAGTTACCTCTCTCTCTCTCTCTCTCTCTCTTCTGAGAGAGAGAAAAGAGGGTTTCTTCAGAACTTGGGTAAATTGTAACTTTGTTTTCTTTTTCCTGACTTTCCACTATATATTATTCTTAGTTCTTCTTTTCTTTCTTTTCTTTCTTTTGTGCTTAGTCTATAATTTTTTATTTGTTACTTACAGGTTTACAGCAGTGCATTGCGGCTTGTGCGGTCAATGGTCAGTATTTATATTTCTGCATTGTATTTATTAGTATTATCTTATCCTCAATTGCATTTTCACTTGTATAATCTGTGCCCCTTGTATCATCTTGGAGACAGACAGTCATCATGAGATTGTTCTGTATGATTCATTGTGGTTGGTCCAATGTATTTCCTAGGTCCTCTCGGTATTAAGCTTGAGCAAATCTCCGGTTAAGCTCTGTGAATTTCAGAAATGTCCTTTATTGTTTGTCAAAGGGATGATCCTCAGTCAAAATTTAGATGTGTTTGTGTGCGGTTTGAGCTGTACCTTGACCTGAACCATTGAGCCTGCATATGGTGGTTCATAGGTTTGCCCAACTCACCTATGTGATTTCATATACAATCTTGTTAAGGCATCATTTCTTTTGTCTATGGGAAAAAAATGCGGTTAATAATTATAGGTTCGCATTAGGTTCATCGAACACGTCTATGAGATTTAAATGAGTAATTCAGTTGAAAGATAATACTCTAATTAGAATGCTTTACATATTTTATTATGTTACATTTATTATATATCTGTAGAAATTTGATGGCCTTCAGTTTTTGACAGCTACCGTTGCCATACCTTAAAGTTGGATACTTGATGGCACCTCCTGTGGGGAACCTAGTAGCACCTCACAGTGATTGGAAAAGATCTCAGTTTGTTTTGAATCATGAAGGGCTTCAACAGGTAAACTTTGATTTTTTTCTCCCTTTTGTGCATGGTAAGCCAGTCGTTAATAATGTTAATGCAATTTTTGTGCGACTGTTTAACAGTCGGATTATAGGTTTGAAATTGGATAAAAACAGCACAATCTTACTGATAAGTTATTTCTTTCCCTTTCTTTAATACCCTCTTCCCCCTCTTCTACAGGCTACTAAAGTTGAGCAAAAACAATTTTCCGGAAGTCCCTCAGGCTCAGATTTTAACACTGACAAAAGGACTATCAGAATTGATGTTCCAGACATGGTTTCTGTATCAGCCTGTGCTGATCTGACATTACCTCCCGGTGCAGGCCTCTGCATTGACACAATTCATGGACCAATTTTCTTGGTACGGAAGTCTAAGTTGTCTATTTTTAGATCGTAAATATAATATGGAAAAATGTAGACTTTAATTCTTTTGGCACTAAATTCACAGCACAGCTTGAATTTTATGGGTGCATTTGTTTTCATTTTTAAAATATTGTTTTTTTTAAAATACACATTTATCAATATATTGAAATTAATATCAATTACATATCATTTTTAAAATTAAAAAAAAATTAAATCAACCACATATTCTTACGAATTGTTCAAGTGCAGGTTTTCGCAAGACTTCTTCGCTTGATGAGTGATGTTCTGCTTGTTAATCCTTTCAGGTTGCTGACTCATGGGAGTCCCTAGATGGATGGCTTGATGCGATCCGACTAATATACACAATCTATGCACGAGGTAAGGCCGATGTTCTGGCAGGAATTATAATCGGCTGATTTTATATATATTTGTAACTGTATCTCCATGGAGACATTTTTGCTGAGACAGTTGATATTTGTGTATTGAGATTTGGGCGGTGAAATAAAAATTGTACATTATAAATCTTTGGGACGTAAAACGATTAGTCTCCAAATTTGAGATTTGAGTGAAGATATCATGCGAGATTTTCTTATTGTGTAATGCGACGCACCTTGCAGCTTTCAGAAGTTTTTAAATTCAGTTTCTTTATTAAGTTATCCATATGCTTAATTTGGTCAATTTTGATATAGAAATGGTATTCTAACTCCACCAAAGATTTGTTAAAAACACTATTTCAGTTAAGTAATTCGACAAAGATCAAGGTTTCCAAAATAAAATAGGTGGGAGTATGGAAATGTTGTATGGTGACTGAAACTGGTCTTTGTAGGCGATCCTTCAACAACTAATCCCAGCTAAACATAAAAGATGAATTATTTTTGTCCTTCTCCAGTACTACCCCATAAATTTTATGTAGATAGAAGGATCTATTTTGGCCAAAGCAAGAATTGAAGCAGAAGCTACCACTGGAACTGTCAACTCTGCCTTCCTCGTATTCAGTTTGTGACAACACAAACCGTCAACTCTGCCTTCTTGGTATTCAGTTTGTGCCAACACAAACACAACCGAACTCCCAACGCACATATCATTTGCGAAGCATGCCCCAACTATTTATGGCACCAGACACGACGAAAACTCATATATAATTTCCGAGGTATGCTCCAACTATTTATGCCACCAGACACAACCAAACTCCTAACGAACACATCATTTGTAGAAGTGAAGGAACCACAACGGAGATGCTAAGCATCGTGGCCAATAATTTCTATTTTTCTGTAGATGAAGGGGTGAGGAACAAATGTCTTTGGAATAGGAAGAAAGAAACAGAGAGTGGTCACACGGCCTATGGACGAGCGGAGGTCAGATTATAATGGACAGTCTCCGGTAAGCATGCAAGTGACAGAAACAGGCCCTGCCGTCAGTCCATTCCCTTGCGGGAACAACTCACAGACTCCTTTCTCTTTCAAGAAATGGGTTTTTGATATTTGGGTCATTGATGGGAAACTTGTACAACCAACAATCAAATTCTAAACACAAATAATTTCTAACAAAATATTAAAACTCATTCACAATCAATCAACAATCTAACTAACAATCAACCAACAATCTATCTGAATAATTCAATCAATATATCAAATAATTAATATCTAAATAATGTCTAATAAGATAATAATAAAAGCCTACATTTATACTAGACGTATAAGACATATGATTCTAAATAGATTGAGAATTTAAGTCAAATTAGGAAAAGTAAAAATCTGTAATTAAGTCAAAATCTCAAAAATAATAATTTTTAAATTAAATAAAACATAATTAAATAAAGAATAAAAAGCATAACAATCCTGAAAATAAAATAAACCATACAAAATAAGCCATGCTACATTTGAAGGGAACCCGTACAACAAACAATCAAAATCTTAGGCATAAACAATCCTAAACCAAACACTCACACTCACTCACTTACAATCAACCAACAATCTATCTGAATAATTCAATCAATATATCAAATAATCAATGTCTAAATAATGTCTTACAAGATAATAATGAAAACCTATAGATTATTTATGTTAAACTGATTAAGTTCATCTTGCATAGCTTGAGTCCACACTTCTTCTTTTAAGGCTTCTTTAACATTTTTTGGCTCAATTAAAGAAACATAACATGCAAACCTTGCCTGATTTCTTACCTTGCTTCGAGTTTTCATCATGCCATCTGGTGTTCCAATGATAGAACTTATTGGATGTATCTTCTGAATCCATGTGGGTGGATCTTTTCTATCATCATCATTCTGAATTGAATTTTTGTTCAAATCTGAGTTGTCAGATGTTACTGTTACGTCTGGCGTAACAGCAGCTGTTTCTTCCTTCATAACAGCATCTTCCTTTTTATTGTTGTCTGGATCTGATTTTTTTGCATCTTCTGTGAAGTTGGTTATGCTTTCCTCTTGCGAGTATTTTGTATAATCATCAAGGTCATCAAATACTACATTTGCAGACTCCATGACTGCCTCAGTTCTCATATTGTAAACTCGAAAAGCTTGGCTGTTTTGTGCATATCCCACAAAGACTCCTTCATCACTCCTTGGATCCAATTTTCCTAACAGTTCTCTGTCGTTTAAGATGTAACACCTGCAACCAAAAACATGAAAATATTTCAAAATAGGTTTTCTTCCTTTCAAAATTTCATAAGGTGTCTGGTTAGTGTCAGGTCTAAGAAAAACTCTATTTGAAATATACAAGCAGTGCTTATTGCTTTAGCCCATAGTCTTTTTGTCAATTTCTTGCTATTGAGCATTACTCTTGCCATCTCTTGAAGAGTTCTATTTTTCCTCTTCACAATGCCATTCTGTTTAGGAGTTTTAGGAGCTGAAAATTCATGATCAATTCCATGATATTTACAAAAATCAGCATAGCTAATATTTTCAAACTCCTTGCCATGATCACTTCTTATTCTCACAATTCTTCCTATATTCCTATTTTGCTCATTTTCAAGCTTAACACAAAAGTTCCTGAAAGCATTAAAGGTGTCAAATTTTTCTTTAATGAAATCAACCCAAGTATATCTAGAAAAATCATCCACACAAACAAATATATATCTCTTACCTGTAATGCTTTCAATTTGCATAGGACCCATAAGATCCATGTGAAGCAAATCAAGTATCTTAGAAGTGCTAAGATGTGGATTTGATTTGTGTGAACTTCTGATGCGTTCGAAACTAGCAAGTATACTAGTCGCACAAGTAATAAAGTGATGAGTAAGATATCGTTCCCACGAGGATTGATTCTAATTAAATTTGTTATTCGAAAGCGAAAACAGAATAAATGGGGGGTTTTGTTGATTGATTAAATAGTGAAATATTAATGCAAATAAAGAATAGCAAAACAGAAAGTTAATTTGAGTGAAAAATCAATGAGAGAAACCTGGTTAAGGGATCCTTCTCTGCCACAAGATATGGATTTGCGAATTAATCATAGAATTGTCATCCAATTACACCATTGAAATTATCAACCGTAGATAACAACAAGCTCTGTTATCCCAATCTTTCCTTACTTTGTTGTTAAATAAAACAGGCTCTTTATTTAATCTCTATCCATTAAACAACCTAGAACAAGCTCTCTAAATTTAATTCAATGGATGCATTACGATAAGAAAGATAGGTTGATCTAAGCAATAAACACACAAGCTCGGATTATTTAACTTAGGTTGTATTCTCCAATTGCAATCTCTGATCACAATTTTGCTACTAAGGATTAGAAATTCAAGACAATTACGGATCAAGATTTCTACTCTAGCAATAGACAACAACCAGATTAGATTCAGTTGGCCATTCCAAATACAATCAGTAAGCAATCATAAGCATTAGATATGGGAAAATACAAGCAACTTCAATTAGAGAATTGGATAACAACTTCTTGCACAATCAACTTACAAAAACCATATCAGGGCTTTGAAATCACCCTCAACCAATTCAGATTCAGTTACACATGTTTAAGAACGTGGTAAATACAATACAACATGGAGACATTCCAGAAAATGAAAGGGAAGGGAAAAACTTAGCAAATTTGATGTAATTCTCTTTGGATTGTAGTTCTTCCTCTTTCCAAGCTTCCTTTCTCCTTCAAGAACTCCAAGAGATGAAAGAATTCCAGAGCTGAAGCCTCCACCACGTTCTCCCCTCTTCAAGTTATGAAAATAAAACCCTAAAATGTGTTTAAATACTCTGCTACAGTGACTTGCTACAGTGTCCCGTATTATACATGCTACAGTGACTTGTGGAATTATATTTCTATACATCTCACACTGTTTTGATTAAAACTTTTGGTACACTGAATGGATTTATAAACCGTAAATTTCTCCAGAAAATAGACTTCGAGAGCTTTCCAACGGTATATAACATGTCATCGGGTTCATGTATATCAATACAATTAAATCCGAGAAGATCACTGACTAGCAGAGGTGAAAATGAAGGGTTTTACTCCATTTTTGTGCAAGTTGCTCCAAAACTCCTACAAACATCAAAACCACACAAAAACATAAAAATACAAGGAATATAGTAAAGAAACATGGACGAATTGATATAAAAGTAATACATAAATAGACACCTATCAAATTCCCCTACACTTAGACTTTGCTAGTTCTCGAGCAACTAAAATGATACGAAACAAAACTAAATCAAAACAGATTCAAAGAAAAAAATTAAAACACACATATTTTAACTTGCAAATAGGCCTCAAAGATTGTACTTAATTATAACCCAAGGAAAACTTCAAATAATGCACTTGATCAAGAATTTTATCTTAAAGATTAGTTTCGCTTCATTTCAATTCCTCAAGTGTGTGTGTGTAGAGCCATTCTCACCTAATCACTTGTAACCTGGATGAGTTTATGCATAAAAATGAATCATATTTAATATTGAAGATGTGTGTATAAATGAACTCCATAGGCCTGCTTTTCAAGTCACTCTCCACTAATGTAGACATGCACAACACCAATGAGCAAGTAGGACTTTATTAAGCTTGTAACGTTTGGCTTGGGTGAAGGTATGATAAAGGATAATAATTAGGCTTAAATCACCCACAAACACATAAAATCATTCAAGATTATGTAGAGCTCAACCCCATGACATTAAAAAATTCATTCTTATTCATCAAATGACTCCCCCAAACTTATTCAGAACACTCGAACTCTCTTTTTATTAATTTTTTTTATAACACAAAAGAAACTACACCCCTACACTTTATTGTTTTATTCTTTTTAAGAACACTCAAGGTAAAAATATCTTTTTCTTCTCTTTCTCTCCTTCTTTTTTTTTCTTTTTCTCTTTTTTTCATTTTTTTTACTACACTTCCCCTCCCCCACACTTAAACAACACATTGTCCTCAATGTGTAAGTATGGGGACAAGAAGTACATATTGGTTTTTTTTTCCTTTTTTTTCTTTTTTTTTTCTTGAAACAAATACAATAGAACTCACTTGAATTGCTCATGACACATCCCAACCTCCTCTAACATCTGAAAACCAGAACATAGCTCAAAATTTAATCATGAATGATCTACATGCTCATAGGTAAGGGATAAACTGTTTGGAACAAATTCATTTGAGGTTAGGAAATCTTTTAGTGAGTTAACAAAGAAAAAGGCTTACAGAGGCTCAAAGGGTAACTAGGGATCAATTTCAGTCAAGGTTGGCTATTAAGGCTCAAACGGTCCAAAGATGGCCTAAATCATTTCCCCAATGTTGCATAGTCTAGGATTTCGCATCGAGTGACCATCAAACAAGTTCTAGAATTCATTGAAATCTGGAGAAACACTTAAATTACATAAACTTTCTCTAAGTAAACAAATAACTCAGTGATAATGGCTCGGTGCTCAATTTTGTGCAGGGAATTAACGGCAAAGCAAAAGCCAATTAACATTTCAAGCACATAGATCCAGGCATCATTTATCATTTTCCAAGAGTTATTCTTAATTCAATCATTATCTTATCATCGACCCACAAAATGCAAGAAAAGAGGTACGTGGCGTTGTTACACCTGAGTCAAGATTGTAAATTTCAACAATCCTTAGGACCAGTAGCCCGCAGACTTAAGGTTTCCAGCCTATATACCTTTATTATGAAAGAACAAAACAAGAAACAAGACACTGCAGACAACATGAAATAAACAAACTACAGATTTATTTAGAGAGAATGCGTTTCAAGAGTTAAGGAAACCCCATATTCTGCCATTCTCAGTTTTTCCACAATGTTTTTTTTTTTCGAATCGAAACTGATAAAGACAAAAACACACAACAACTCTAAATTACACAAAACTAAACTTATTCATAAAATAACAAAGTCCAACAAGCCAGCAAACAAAAACAAGTCAGTTAGAATGGGTCTAAAAAGTTTAAAGTTAGCCTCCTTATTCAGCCATTATGGATTGAAGAGATCCAGAATGCGTTTCAAGAGGAATTGAACTTTTTAAGCCACCACTCTAAAAGCCATGATTAGAAAATATTACCTGGGGCGAAAGAAATAACCTGAAAAAAAAACTCAAAAGAAATGACATGAAAAATGACAAATAAACACACTAAAAAGAAAGTAAACAAAAACGAAGCAAACCAATAGATAGAGATTACAGATGGCGCGTTAAATCCAGTCTACGCCTGTTATTGCCTTCTCCAAACCAATCTATCCCGAGCCTTGTTGGATCAGGCGAATGACGAATTCTTGTAGTTTGTCAATTAACTCTACTCCCCGGCATTGAAGGCTGTAACCAGGATTTTGCCTCGCCGACTGTTAGATAAAATTTTTTTCTACAGCGTGATCAAGAAAGACAACAAACATCAATAAATTTAATTGACATTTACAAACCAATGGGTTTCCGATGGATTTTTAGCTGTGCCTAAGAGGTGATTTGAAATATCTCCTCTAATGTACCATAACCACCAGGCAAAGCTATAAATGCATCGGACTTAACAACCATATGTGCAATACCCTCATGCATGCTAGAGACCTGTAACTCTTCCCCGATTGTGTTGCCTACAATATCTCGGACAGCTAATGGTTTAGGGATAATGCCGAGAACTTTGCTCCCTCCTAGGGATGCAGCTGTTGACACACACCCCATTAACCCAAGACGACCCCCTCCATAAATCAAATTAATACCCCTCGCAGCTAATGTCCTACCAAGATCAAGAGCTGCTGTGGTAAACTCTCCATCTTAACCAAATTGCGATCCACAAAATACGCATATATTTTGGAATCGCCGAATTGGTGTTTTCTTCATTTCTAAAAGTGCTCTAAACTTGTGTAAGACAATGATGCACGTTAGGTATTATACGATTCAAGTGCAAGACAGGTTATAAAATGACATTTGAAAATATGCAGAATGGATATATACACACGTAAAACTCTCAAATTTGACACATGGGGACATAATTTCGGTGGAGGTTGCTCGATGCAGATTTATCACCCCAAGATTTGAAAAAATGAGATATGCTTTCGGCGGGGTTTGACAAAACCTACACATTTGTCTCCCACGTGAAGCATGAAAAATGGAGATATACTTTCGGCGGAGGTTGACAAAACCTCTACACTTTTCTCCCACGTGTACTTATGCCATAGGGTAGTCATATGGTTTGTCAAAGAGAAAATTTGAAATTAAAACAAACAAAATCAATAAACAACAGCAACACAAAAACAACATTGATAATCAGATCAAACGAAACAAGAAAAAAAATTTCACAACAACAACACACATTCAAATATACAAGTAGTTGTGATTGTGGCTCACATCTTCCTCTGGTTTTACGTCCAGTAATGGCTGAAACGCCTTCTATGAGTCGGGGATTTGCTTCCCATCCAGTTTTCTTATAAACTGGCAAACAGGGTCGTTTTTAGTCAGATTCCCTAGACTATAACACTGCAATTCATCACGAAATTGTGTCCATAGATTAAGCAATTCACGCTAAACAAGTCCACAAGAATGTGACTCGAGAGTTAACAAAACATTATCCAGCGACTCATTACTCAGAACCATTCTTAATAAACGAGAGTTTATCTTCTCTATTCCTGGACACAAAACCTAATGAACGACAAGTCTGATTACAATTCCATCTAGCACATTTATAGTATACTTGTAACCTCTTCGCTCTTCGCCTCTTGGCGTAGTAGCTATTTCCTAGACCAGGCATGTATTTTGCGAGATTAATGTCAGGCTCACCTGACAATCTCACCTTGGCTTCAATAAGCCATCGGATATCAGCAGGCACATTTAGGAGCATCAATGCCCAAAGTCTAGTCATCCGTACTTTATAAATTTTAAACACAGCATTTGAGGAAGTGAAGGGAAATATTTACGAAGGTTCGACAGAAAGATATCGGCATCCATTGAAGAGGAGAAAAGGAGAGATATTACCGATAATGCGATTGAGTTGTTCTTCTCCCAGATATGCACGTTTCAAACCTTCGAGCAATGACTTCAGCTCCCGTTTGGATGTTTCCTCAAGCTGTTGCACAAATGAATTCGAAGTACGGAATAATCAAATTAAACAAAAGGAAGGAAAAGAAAAGAGCGGAAACGAAACTAAAGACATATAAAAGAGATAACAACACAATAACAAACAAAAGTCAAAAAGAAATAAAAACAAATAAGACAGATGTCAAAGAGAGATAAAACCTGATCAATTTGATGGCCTACGAATGGAATCTCCTCGAGAGACAAAAATTGATCATTACTACCTTATTTTATTTTTCTTTTCTTTTCTATTTATTTTTCAAAAACATTGGGTTGCCTCCCAATAAGCGCTTGGTTTAACGTCCTCAGCCCGACGTTGGTTCCATCATGGGAGGATCTAATCTCTGTTGTGCTTCTCTAGTGGGCTTGGATCCTTTTCCAACAAGAATTGGTGCATGCATATGGCTGGGCCTTGGATGTTAGCAATCGTCCACCCAATAGCTATTTTGTGATCTGTAAGTATTCGGACGAGTTTCTCTTCTTGTATTCGTGCAAGGCCCATTTCCATTGTAACTGGCAAAGTATCATTCTCACCCAAGAATCCATGATTCAAATGATCTGGCAGTGACTTAAGCTCCAAGGTATTGGTTTTCGTCACAGAAGGAAGAAGTTTCTCATTAGATAAAGTAAATTGAATGTACGAAACATCATACCTATTTGTGGTTATTGCTAGTGTCTCATCTAAGCTTGCCACAGCTTCCTCCATTTCTTTGGACACTTGTATCAAAATTCCTGACTCATTTGGAATTTTCTGTCCCTATATGCTCACTAATAGCTACATCCAATCCATTCTTGCGAGTTAACTCAAAATATTGTTGTGGCAAAGAATCAACAACGTCAACTGCAAAAACCGAATGTAAGTCACTAGAGTACCTCATTGCCTCAAAAATATTGAAACATATCACCTTGCCATCAAACTATATGATGAGAGTGCCATCATGAACATCAATCTTGGTTCTAACAGTTTTCGAGAATGGTCTTCCTAAAAGAATCGGTGTTGGATTAGGAGATGTCTCATCCTCTATTTCAAGGACATAGAAGTTTGCTGGGAAAAACCAATTGATTCACCTGCACAAGCACATCTTCCACAACTCTTTTGGGATATGCATTAAAATGATCAGCAAGTTGAATGGTAATACCAGTTTTCGCAAAAGGTCCAAGATTTAAAGAAGCATAAATAGAATATGGCATGACATTAATAGATGCTTCTAAATCTAACATAGCTCTTTCAAACTTCGTTTTACCAATGGTGCATGGAATGATGATCGTACCTGGATTATTGCATTTCGGAGGAATTTTTCTTTGTAGTACAGCTGAAACATTTTCCCTCACACTTACTTTCTCATCCCTTTTTAATTTTCTCTTACTGGTGCATAACTCCTTGAGACATTTTGTATAACAAGGTACTTGCTCGGTAGCATCCAGAAGTGGTATATTTATCTCGATTTTACGAGAAGTTTCCAGGATTTCTTGTTCTTGTTCCTCCTTCAATTTTGTCAATCTGCTAGGAAAAAGTGGAGGAGTAACATAAGAAGGAATAGCAGTTTTAAGACTTACCTTAGAGGATGATGTCTTGTTCATGGTGGAAGTGGTGTCATCTTCTTCATCAGTTTGTGATTTCTTTGGCAGGACATCTAATTGCCCTCCATTTTGCAAAGTTATCACACAAGCATTCTGTCTTGGATTGATCACCGTTTGAGAAGATAATTTTTCTGAGTCTTGTCCCTCGAATTTGCTCATGCTAGTAGCCAATTGTCCCATTTGATTTGCAAGGTTTTGGATACTTGCCCCAGTTTCCTGCTGGAATTGCATTGTGTTAGTGGCAAGTGCATTAACAATATCTTGGAGTGACATACCTGAGTTTTCTGGAGCTGGTTGTGGCATTGGTGGTGGTTGCATTTGAAATGGTTGCTGCACTCTAGGTTGATTAAAACCTTGTAGTTGATTTGGTATGGCATTTGGACGATTGGTTGATGATTCCAGTAACTGAAATTAGGGTGATCTTCCCATCCAGCATTGTAAGTGCTAGAGAAGGATCATACCATTGCCTCGTTTGTCCTGGAAATCCATCCATGGCATTGGCTTGTTCCATATATTCTTCTTGTAAAGTTGGATACATGTCGATTGGATGCTCCATGGTAGAATATACCTCACATGTATAAGATTTCTGCATATGTCCTACAGCCATGTTTTCCACAAGAGAGGTTAGCTCAGAAAGTTGTTGTTCAATGTTCGGAGTGCTTACCTCATTTACTCTCCATGGTAGTTCTGGCTCAAATCCGCTACTGAATTGATAGAAGTTTACTGCCATGTTGTCTAAACACAAACAATCAGAAAAGAAAAACAAAGAAAATATGAATCAACAATGAAAACAAAATAACAAATCGATTAGAAAATCAATCCCCGGCAACGGCGCCAAAAACTTGATGCGTTCGAAACTAGCAAGTATACTAGTCGCACAAGTAATAAAGTGATGAGTAAGATATCGTTCCCACGAGGATTGATTCTAATTAAATTTGTTATTCGAAAGCGAAAACAGAATAAATGGGGGGTTTTGTTGATTGATTAAATAGATGAAATATTAATGCAAATAAAGAATAGCAAAACAGAAAGTTAATTTGAGTGAAAAATCAATAAGAGAAACCTGGTTAAGGGATCCTTCTCTGCCACAAGATATGGATTTGCGAATTAATCATAGAATTGTCATCCAATTACACCATTGAAATTATCAACCGTAGATAACAACAAGCTCTGTTATCCCAATATTTCCTTACTTTGTTGTTAAATAAAACAGGCTCTTTATTTAATCTCTATCCATTAAACAACCTAGAACAAGCTCTCTAAATTTAATTCAATAGATGCATTACGATAAGAAAGATAGGTTGATCTAAGCAATAAACACACAAGCTCGGATTATTTAACTTAGGTTGTATTCTCCAATTGCAATCTCTGATCACAATTTTGCTACTAAGGATTAGAAATTCAAGACAATTACGGATCAAGATTTCTAGTCTAGCAATAGACAACAACCAGATTATATTCAGTTGGCCATTCGAAATACAATCCAGCAAGCAATCATAAGCATTAGATATAGGAAAATACAAGCAACTTCAATTAGAGAATTGGATAACAACTTCTTGCACAATCAACTTACAAAAACCATATCAGGGGCTTTGAAATCACCCTCAACCAATTCAGATTCAGTTACACATGTTTAAGAACGTGGTAAATACAATACAACATGGAGACATTCCAGAAAATGAAAGGGAAGGGAAAAACTTAGCAAATTTGATGTAATTCTCTTTGGATTGTAGTTCTTCCTCTTTCCAAGCTTCCTTTCTCCTTCAAGAACTCCAGGAGATGAAAGAATTCCAGAGCTGCAGCCTCCACCACGTTCCCCCCTCTTCAAGTCATGAAAATAAAACCCTAAAATGTGTTTAAATACTCTGCTACAGTGTCCCGTATTATACATGCCACAGTGATTTGTGGAATTACATTTCTATACTTCTCACACTGTTTTGATTACAACTTTTGGTACACTGAATGGATTTATAAACCGTAAATTTCTCCAGAAAATAGACTTCGAGAGCTTTCCAACGGTATATAACATGTCATCGGGTTCATTGTATATCAATACAATTAAATCCGAGAAGATCACTGACTAGCAGAGGTGAAAATGAAGGGTTTTACTCCATTTTTGTGCAAGTTGCTCCAAAACTCCTACAAACATCAAAACCACACAAAACCATAAAAATACCAAGGAATATAGCAAAGAAACATGGACAAATTGATATGAAAGTAATACATAAATAGACACCTATCAACTTCTGATTTGTTTTCCCATTTGACATGGTCCACAAATTTTATCAATTTTGTCATCAAGTTTCGGAACTCCTCTTACAGCACCTAACTTAGTTAATTTAACCAAGTCTTTGTAATTTAAGTATCCTAATTTTTGATGCCACAATTATAAATCCGAAATCCTAGCATGAAATGTAATTTCTAGATAACAATTATCCAAATATCTATTACCTTCTAGAATGCATTCACCAAAATTATCTAAGACTATGTATTTGTTTTGTGTGAAGTTAACAGTATATTTTTCATCACAAATCTGACTAATGCTAATAAGATTAGCTTTTAAGTCTTCCACTAAAAGGATATTTCTAAAATTGGGTAGGCCTTTGACATTCAAAGTGCCTTTACAAATAATCTTACCTGTTTCTCCATCTCCAAAGGTGACATTTCCATCCCTGCATGCTTTAAAATCTGTTAAAAACAATTTATTTCCAGTCATGTGCCTAGAGCAACCGCTGTCAAAATACCACAAATCATTAGATGCATGATTAAGTGCAGTAAAGGCAACATGACATACTGTTTTGTCTTTTTTAACCCACTGCTATTGTGATTTTGGTAACAGTTTAAATTGTTTTGATCTTTTATGCAAAAGATTCAATAATTTAAAGCATCTAGGCCTAATATATCCCTTTTTAGCACAAAAATAACAAATAGGAATGAATTTCCTTACCTTTTCAGGGCTGGATCTGAACGAACTCAGTGGAGAAACATACGTTTCACTACTCTTGGAATTAATACTTGACTTTTAAGCAAAACTCTTACCTGATGTTGAAGCTTTCACAAAGACTGTTTTGGATGAAGATGCAATGTTTCCTTCTGTTTATCCCAATCCATGTTTATTGGAGTTGTCTCTTCCGAGGTTCAAAACTTGATCAAGTTTGGCTACTCCAATTTTGAGCTGATCAACACACCTCTTGCTATCAGTGAGTTCTGTTGTGATTTTCTCCTTTTATGCTGTTTTGTCTGTCAAAACAGTCTCAAGTTCAGTGATGTGATTTTCAGCATAAGCTTTTTCACATTTCAGAACTTCAATCTCCCACTTCAAGGTGTTGATTTTTTATTTCTGGCTCAGCCATTCACCATAAAGTGCATTGTAAGTTTCTTACAACTTTTCATAATATTCTGGTCTATCTTCTTCATCTGAATGATTAACACTGTCTTGACAGTCTTCTGTTATGTCTGACATAACAGCCTTTCCTCTATCTGTTACAGATGCTGTAAATGCAACAAAATTACTCATACAATCTTGGTCTTCTGACTCCGATTCTGATTCATCACTCCATGTTGTTGTCAGCTCTTTGTTTTTCTTCTTGAGATTAGCACATTTAGATTGAATATGCCCATAACCAGAACATTCATAACACTGAATCTGCCCTTTCTTTTCAGATTGTTTAGCTTTCTTTTTATCATTCTCCTTGCTGAATTTTCTAAACTTTTCTTCACTTGAGTTTGATGGCTTTCCTTGATTCTTTTTCCTGAAATTTCTTTTCATAAACTTGACATAATTTTTTATTAGAAAAGCAATTTGTTTAGAATTATTTTCATCAAGCTCATCACTACATTCATCTTTAGATTTTTCAGCTTTCACATTAAATGCAATGCTTTTACCTTTTTGTTTCCGAGTACTTTGATTTATTTCAAAGTTTTGGAGAATGCTAATCAGTTCATCAACTCTCATTTTATCAGTGTTTTTAACTTTTTCAAGAGCTGAAATTTTAGGTTGAAATTTGTCCAGAACAGATCTAATTATTTTACTAACAACTCCTGCATCAGTAAAATTTTTGCCAAGCATGTATGCTGAGTTTGTAATGTGACATATCTTAGAGTAAAAATCAGAAATTGATTCATCCTCATGCATCATCAGATTTTCAAATTGAGAATTCAGCCTCATTAGTTTAGATCTTTTAACAGATGCAGTACCTTCATCTTTTACCTCAAGTATGTCCCATGCTTCTTTGGCTACATTGCATCTAGAAATATGTCTGAAGTTGTTTAAGTCTACTGCAGCAAAGATTGCATTAATAGCCTTGGAGTTCCAACTGGATCGTCGGTATTCTTCATCAGACCATTCGTCCTCTGGCTTTGGTTCAGCATTACCGAAGGCATTCGGCTTTGTTGGCGGTGTCCATCCCTTAAGTACACTCGTCCATGCCGTATCATCAAGAGACTTGATATACATCATCATTCTTACCTTCCAATATGGGTAATTACTGTCATCGAGAATAGATGGTTGCGTTCCAGATCCTCCATTGCGAATAAACTCCATCCTTCCAGATCAACTTGATCGTTTTTTTCACTTGTCTATCAGTGAACCTGCTCTGATACCAATTGAAAGTTCTGGAGGTATGCAGTTACAAATAACAACACAGTCAACTGTAATGTAAATCAACACAGGAGAATTTTTATGTGGTTCGGTTATAAAAACCTATGTCCACGGACAGCTATAGAGCTGCAATTCACTATACTCTTGTTTGTACAATCTTTCGGACCTTTTACAGTGTTGACTCACTCTCACACACAGACCTAATCTTTGACAAATAAAATCTTCGCAAAGATCCTAAACACTAGTGACACTGCTCACTCTTTGTCACAGATAACTTAACAGAACGCTATTAAGTTATACATAACACCCGATGTCTGGTAATGAGTTACATAAACATTCAACCCTCAAGTTTCTCCAAGTGTTTACTAAATCTCTCAGACTTGATCAATAACTCATGTACGATTTTAACTCTCATACATGAAAAACAAAGACTCAATGAATCAAAAATATAAAGACATTCCTTTGCGTCAAAGCTTGTCTCTTACAAAGTCATGGAATGTTGTAATCAACCACCTCTTTTGCGCAAAAAGACTCTCTCACTGAATTGCCGCTGCCGACCTATTATACATCAATATATATTGAGAGGTCTTGATACAATTTTCCTAAAAGTCCTGTAAAGATCTCAATCAAGATCACATTAGGATTAGGATAAAACAAAATAGGAAATGTTTTATAGTTACTCTCCTAAAGTAATAAGGATATATTAACTATCTTCCTATTTTGATTAGGATACAAGAAATATTATCCTAATCAAGAGAGATATTTAAAGTGAATCAAAATACTTCCTATAATAATTATCTGGAAACAGTAAAATAGGAATAATATACTTTTTCTTACTTTTATCACAAGTTAACCAAAATTTGAACATGTGCATATCACATGTTTTACGTTAACACCTACAAAAGGAATGTTTTGATTTGTAAAATTTTAACTTTCTTTTTATTAACCAACTAAATTCGTTCTAAGTAATAAAAATACTTTTCTAAATATATCTTTAGAAAACACTAAAATACATGTTAATTCATCATTGGAAATTAGCTTGTTTATCGACTCAATGTGTCATCAACTTAACGTCTACAATGCTTGTTAATTCGACAATATTAATAAGTTAATACATCCAACCATATAATCTAATAACTTATCTAAAAAGATTTGTTTGTATTTTGATATTAAATTTGATTAACTCAAAATAACTAAACTTTTGCTAGAAGTCAAAATAACCTACAATGTAGATTACTTCCTCTTATCAATAATCTGAATTCTACTCACAAAATGGAATCTAAAGTTGCAAATAGGAAGAATGATTTTATATTTAATAAATTTAAAAACCACTATAACCGATATAAGCTGCAATTTCTATGCATAATTGGTTAACTTTATGCGGTCTTTCCATATAACTGAGTGCATCAGTTGGTTGAACACTTAAAAAAAAAATTATAGTTTTTGCAAATGTGATGTGGAATATGGTGTCCATTATGTTTTCTTTCTTCGTAATCATTTTGTTTTGTTGTCTTGAGATGATTGAATATTTGGATTTTCAGCTCATATAGTATAGAAATTATTTGGTTTCATTTAACAAATTCATTTGGACTTCACATGTATTCTAACTATTTGTACAAAAAATTTGGAACTAAGTGGATTTTGGTTTTGGAACAATTTTTGGGAAGGTATTTTTTGATAATTTGGTCCCACCTAGTTTCAATAAAATGTCAAGATGGTTGAGGAAATTGATAACTTATTTGTTTATTAAGGTTTTTTTACTTTCTTTTTGTAATTACAAATCTAAGATTACCAAGGACTTTATTGGTTCGAAAATTAACTATGTTTATATGCCTCCATTTGGATTTTTGCTACATAAGTATATATTATCCCACCATTTTTATTTTTATTCCATATATTATTATTTGAGTTGGTTTTCTAATTTTTAATATAGTATAAGATTATGTTTTTATATATCTAATTTGTTGAAGTTATTGTGTAGAATTTGTTGGTGCTTGCTTGATAAAATCGTCTATCAAATAACTTGAAGAAGATGAAGATAAAAGCATTTGAAGCTTGTCAGAGGCTTCTTTCAATTGCATTGATTATAACATTAAATATGTGGTATTTTTAAAACTTGATTATGTAGTAGTTATTATTTCTTTTAAGTTGTTTAGGATTCAATTCTATGTAAACAAGTACATGTATTTTTAGTAATATAATAATATTTTATTGTTAATATAAGTGTGTATTCTGATGTTATATTTATTATTGAATTTTAGTGAAATTATTTTTATAATAATGTGGATCATTATAAATGTAGATATATAACAAATTAATATATTACAAATTAAAAAAATTACATTATAAAATTAAATATATTTTCTTTTCAAAATAATAATGAAAGGCAATGTGTAACCTTTGATACTATTCAACTTTTCGCAACGCATATTTCATGTTGCTAAATCTCTAATACTATTTAGATTTCCACAACACGTATTGCACATTGCTAAATCTTTATTACTATTCGACTTTTCACAGCGCGCAATGTGTGTTGCTAAAACATTATTTGCAACATGCAAAATAAGTTTTTGCAACGTGCTGGCGTGTGTTGCAAAAGGTCAGTAACTTTCTGCAGCAGCAAGAATAGCAACGCATAGGTGCGCGTTGCTAAAAGTTGATTTTCTTGTAGTGTATTTTATTTGTTTTTTATGTCTTATGTAAAACTTTAAGCTTGGGTTAATTGTTATAAATCATGTGAGCTTAAGAGAGTTGAGTAATCACATGTGTCTATACCAATTTTGGATGTTATGTTATTCTTAACTGTATTTAGTTAAGATAGTTGTGACAGAAAAGATCAGCATCAAAAGAGTGTATGAAGAATTATGATTGTGATCGAGATTGATCAAGTTTACATAGATTAAATCAAGATGTGAGTAGGTGTCTACCACTGTAAAAAGTCCTAAGTCGAGTTTAAACACATATAATATAGTGAATTACAACTCTTATTGTCTGTAAATGTAGGTTAGTTATAACTGAATCATATAAAAATGTTATTCTGAATTACTTTACTGTTTTCAGTTATATTATTAGTAACTATTATACAGTGTAAAAACTTTCAAAATATTAGTTTCAAAACTAAACAATCTTTCTTCTTTGATTTTTCATAAATAAACTAATAATAAAAGCAGCCAAAGAATTTATCAAGACATAGTAAACACTTTAAAATAAAAAGGACATAATAGACACAGAGACACTCGAGCATACAAATTTTTATAACTATTGAAATTTAAAAACCATTTCAAGTACGTTTTAGGACACATTTTAGGACACATTGGTTCTATCTGGCAATTATGAAACTGACGTCTCTTACTTGGAAAATAAATAATAACCAGAATAATATTAATAAATACTGTTAAATTTAGACTTAATTTTACTTATAGAAGAATTACTATTCGTTTTTAATCAACCCGTGTAAAAACCATCAACTAAACTTTTCCATTAAAATTTAAATTTACTGTCAAGGATAATATGGAATTTCATACCTAAAAATTTACGATCCAGTTCAAAATTCATATTTTTGATTAAAATAAATTAAAAAAAAAATTAAAACCCCCGATAAACCAACCTAGATGCCACCGCCCCACCTTGAAAACCCATAAGCCTGGCCACCATCACCATCCCAAAATGGCAGGCAATAGCCATCAACTATCCTCTAAAATTCTCAACCACCATCGATTATAGTGTAAATTCGTTATTTTTATTTTTAATTAAATTTAAAAATATATAATTAATTTTAAATTATTTTAAAATTTAAAAAAGATATAATTAAGATTGAATATAAATTATATTAAAAAATATACATCACAAAAAACAATATTTGAATTCCGACGGAGCCTACATTTCAATTGGCGTTTCATACTAAAAATTAATATTTCAATTGATTGAAAATCTCTAAGTTAATTAATGAAAATAAAAAAATTCCAAATCACCACTGCCACTGCCATTGCTACCGCCAGCCCTACCGAAAAAATTCAACCACACGCCACTACCTCAAAATCCGGCCCGGAACCACTAGCATCGCCACCCTATTTCTCAGAAATTTCAAAATTCCTCAAATCGTTTACTTGCCAAACGAAAAGCCACTTTCCTTTCTTTAACTTTCTCAAGAAAAAATCCCTCAACTTTCTCAAGAAACAACACCACTGCCATCACCGCCTAATTTCTCACAAATTTCAAAAATTGTTTAAATCGTTTCCATCCCAAACAAAACCCCCCACTTTCCTTTCTTCAACTTTCTCAAGAAACAAAAATACCTCAACTTCTGAGGAAATTCGGCACCGCCACGAAGAAAACAATGATTTGGAGCCAGAGATGACGAGTACGAGGAGGAGGGATTGGACGATTGCTCCAACAAGGAGCGGAGGAGATCTGAATTCATTGACGACGTCGCCGTAGAAGATGAGGATGAGGAGGAGGAGGAGGAGGAAGAAGACTAATGAAGATGATGATTATGGCAATTGGAGAAATGGTTTGGGGCGCATCTTTTCGATCTGGAGGCTCAGGTAGATAGTGACGAAGAAGAGGAGGAAGCGAGATGATTTTAAGTTTTTTTAGTTTAATTTCTTTTAAAATTAAGATTTTTTTATGTTACAAATTGTAAAGTGTAAGGTTAGAATTATCTTTTCGTTCTTCTTTTAACGATTTAACTAACGGAAAAGATTAGACGATGATTTTCACATGGATGGAAGGGGGTGATCGATTAAAAAGGAATAGTTATTCATTAAACGAGATTCATTGAAATTTAAAGGTTTTTATTGATATTAGTTTAACGATAAATTATACATAACTTGAAAGTCATGAAATTTACAAAATTAAATTATTCATGACAATTAACAATTTTGTCAAATTTCATGATATTTTGAGTAGTCTAGGCATTTTAGATAAAAATTTATAACTCTAAGATTGTGCTAAAAACTAAATATTCCAAGGTCATGTAGCTATATTCGAAAAATCACTAAAAATAGAATATAAAACATTTTTTTAATAGAAACTTAACATGTCTATGTTTCCACACTAAAGATTAGACCCAAATTTCGAACTAAAAAAAAAGCTATGATTTTTTATATATTTTTATTATCAAGAAACTATCTCTATAAAAATCCTAGTGTCAAAAGTACCCAAATTATAAACTTAAATTTTTCTTCATCAAAATAACCAAAAAAAAAAAAAGAATCATGAAAGGATACCTCTTATCTCCTTAAGGTCTCCCATCCCATAAAACGTAGATCTAAATTAATGTATTAAGGCCTACAAGATATTTACAAAGACATTCACTAGAGTAGTCCTAATATAATTAGAAAATCAACTCTTTCCTCTGCCAACTTGAATTAGGTTTGTAGCTCCCACTTCAAATCTACGTAAGACCCTAGTCCAAAATAAATTTTTTATATTCCTAATGCATGTAAAAAAAAAAACTGTTATCAAAACCAAAGTCTTTGGTGTTAGCAAATTAATATCCAAGAAGAAAAAGTAAAATTACATGTTGAAAGTATAATGTTTCCTAATATAAAAAGTTTTATATCTCATAGTCTCCTATCTAAACGGCAGGACTCTATGGCCCCCAAAAACACTCTAAACACCCTAGTTTTTAAAACACTGCGTATCTAAATTTAAAAGGTTTAAATCTATTCTATACAGCCTTTTGTTATCGTATATACCCTTAAATAGTTATATAGACTTAATATTACTTCTATCCTTGATAGTAATTTAACTTGTGAATTATTTAATGATTAATTTTTTTTTTAATTGGGATTTTTAAAGTGATTTTTGAAATTCATATGCACCTCCACCCATATCTAAAATATCGTATTCTTTTTTTAAAAAAATGTTTTATTTAATATTCACACATATCTCTATATACTATTTTCTTTTTCTTTTTCTTTTTCTGTAAAACATTAAACATGTCAAACAAGGATATACTAATATCCTTTTAATTTACTGTTTAAATCATTGATCATTAGAAGAGATAAGAAACAAAGAGCTCGTGGAAACAGGAAGTTTGAAATGAACATGTAATTAAGGATAGAATTTGTATATCAATCACCGAAATGGACCCCAAAAAATGAAAATATATATTTGTTTATATATCATAAAATCTACCTTTTTGTGTCCTCCATGATTTATTGCAGATTCTTGGGTGTTCTGTTTGTTTAATAGCTATATTAGATAGATAATGAGAATAACGTATTAATATTTATTGTATCTTGATAAATTCAATTCACTTGGTTATATGTCGATTTTGGACCCACCAAATCTTTTCAAAAGGTATAACATAAGAAGCCACTAAAAGCTTTTACTTATTTTTCCTGAAAAAATGAAAAGGAAACGTTTGACTAAATTATATATGTTTTAAACTTGGAAGAGTAAATTGTCCTTACATGTCTAATTTTTTAGTTGAAATTTTGATTAAATTTTCTGTTATGGCCATAATAATATTAGGGCCTAATTGTCTCTAACACAGTAAGCCCATTACTGTGGTCCATTATTTGGGCCCATTATCTGGGCCCATTATCTGGGTCCCACAATGACCCAGCCCAGCTCAATTATTTATGATACGGTAAGCCCATTACCGTATCTCATTACATGGGCCCATTACAGTAAGCCCATTACTGTATCCCATTATCTGGGCCCATTACAGTAAGCCCATTACTGTATCCCATGAGCTGGGCCTATTACAGTAAGCCCATTACTGTATCCCATTATCTGAGCCCGTTACAGTAAGCCCATTACTGTATCCCATTAGCTGGGCCTATTACAGTAAGCCCATTACTGTATCCTACTATCCGGGTCCATACGGTAAGCCCATTACCGTATCCCATTACATGGGCCCATTACAGTAAGCCCATTACTGTAGCCCATCTTCTGGGCCTATTATCTGGGTTCCACAATAGCCCATCCCGACTCCTATATATACCCTCCGGAACGTTGCTCAAGGTAACTTTTTACATGTTGACAAATGCACATTTTCTCTGAACTCTTTATCTCTCTACAATTCCTTTAGTTTGAGAGCTTCTCTCTCTAGGAATTTCTCCCAGAGAATTCCGGAGTGCCGGATACTGACTTGAGCGTCGGAGGGTCACCGCCGGCACTAGCGCCGGCACCCCTGACCGTTTTTCTGTGCTCGCAGGACCGGACCCGACACACGACCCGAGCTCCGACCCGCTCCCCCGGCCGTCTGGAAATCGTGCATCAACAGTTGGCGCCGTCTGTGGGAACGACAATCTAAGCCTCTTTAGTTGTTGCTCTCATCCTAACGTACTCAAAAACATCATGAGTCACGAATCTCAACACTCGACCTCCTTAGAGGTTGATGAAGAAATTGAGGTGGAAGCGCCTCCCCGACGCCGAAGGGTAGTCGATACAGGGAGGGCGTTAGTTATATCCTCTGGGGTAGGGCCTAACCTCAGGCAACCCCGGCTCCCACTAAGAAGACCGAAGAGGGGTAAGGCGAATCGATTAACTGCCATGGAACATACCATGCGGAATTTCAGTGAACAGATGAACCGTATGGTGACTGTGTTTAGCCAAGCATTTGGACAAAATGCTCAACAGGCTGCGTACACCGCTAGGAATAACCCAATGAGTGCCATGGTAGAACCGAATGACCAGACAGATGTTGGTAGACGTCCTGATTTAGTCGCCCAGACTACGGGATTGCCTCGCCATCAGGAAATTAATCCAAATCCTCCCCATCCTGTTGTTCAAGGGGGGTATGGTCGCCCACAGATTCCCCCTCCCTCACACATTGTATCTGAACAACAGCTAGCAGCAGTGGACCTTCGACACTCCCTGAACAAGAGGCACCATACGAGTGTTGAACATGTACCAAGGGGAAGTCATGTTGACCAGCCCGCTTATTCTTATCATGGCCCTTACGTTCCAGGGGGTAATTATCGGTTAAAAAGAAATCGCCCCAGTCCACCTTCCAGAGTTAAAAATCATCGCCCAGATGATTCCTCAATGCCTGTCTCGGAGGAGGGGACATCAGACAATCATTATGCGGAGTTCAAACGAGAAATGGATGAAAAAATCCATAAGCTGGAGAAGCTGATTAAACGTTCAGGAGGTGAAGAAGATGGTCGTCCACAATGGGAATCACCATTTGCTGAGGATATTCTAAGGGAGAGATATCCACATGGATTCCGGATGCCGCAACTTGAGCCTTATCAAGGGACGACAGACCCCAGAGAGCATTTAGACTCTTTTGTTTCGCATATGGAAATACAAGGGGTCTCAGGAGGAATCATGTGTAGAACCTTTTCCCTCACCCTTGGAGGATCAGCTAGGCAATGGTATAGAAGGCTACCAGCTGCATCCATCTCCGGCTTTGATGAACTTGCCCGCAGTTTTCTCACACATTTCAACAATATGAAAATGCGGAGTCGACCAGCGCAGAGCCTTCTTTCAATCAAGCAGGGTCGCAATGAAACCCTTCGTGCGTTCTTGAATAGATATCAGCGGGAGGTTTCACGAGTTGACCTATTTCATGATGGTTACGCCATGCAAGGCTTGGTTCAAGGAATCAGGGGGGAGCTCCCTCTAGCATGGGAATTCTCCGTCAACCTCCCATGTACCTATCAAGAAGCATTAACAAGGGTTTCTAGCCATGCTGATGCAGAGGAAATCTTTCAGGCCAATTACCCTGGGCAAACTCCGGTGGTACCCAATTCCTCGCGTACAGATAGAAGACCGTACGATAATCATAGAGGAACGCCTCATGATAAAAATCGTAAATCAGTTTCGGACCGACACTCTGCACGTAACACAATCCGAAATGATCACTTCCTGTTACAAGGGTCATCCAACCGACCCCGTCAAGAGCATCATGATCAACCTCAGGAGGAGCACCGTACATTTACGTTGCTTACCATGCCACAGCAGGATATCCTTAAGGAAATCAAGGATAAAGGCCTCCTGAAAGAACCCGCTCCCTTACGGACAAATCCAAAGGCAAGGGATAAGAGAAAGTATTGTCACTTTCACCAAGCCCATGGTCATAATACTGCCGACTGCTTCGAATTGAGGAGACAGATCGAGAGTCTCATCAAGGATGGCCAGCTGCAGGAATATATTTATCGGCCCCCTGAGTCATCCAACAAAAATGACAAAGGGAAGGAGCCGTTGGAAGAAGTAGCCACAATCTTTGGAGGAGTAGTGGCCGGTTCGAGCTCCCAAGCCCGAAGGCATCTGGTCAGGCAAGCTAGAAACGACCTCACTCACCACGAGGTCAACCTGACAGCCTCTTCCACCAATGTAGGAAGTCATGACGTTATCTCCTTCTCATCGCAAGATGCGCAGGGCATCCATCACCCACATTGTGATGCCTTGGTCCTCACAGTGATAGTGGCCAACAAAAGGGTACGAAGAATGTTGATTGACAACGGGAGCTCGGCTGACATACTGACACTGGATGCATTTGATCGGTTGGGTCTTAACCGCAAAGATATGAGAGGCATCCAGACTTCCCTGATAGGATTCACTGGAGGAAAAGTCATTCCTGAAGGAATGATTCCATTACCAGTGACCTTGGGAGAAGGTTCCCTGCAAACAACCAGGATGGTAAACTTTCTCGTGGTAGACCATCCGGGAGTGTATAATGCCATCCTTGGTCGGCCGTCACTCTATGACTTCAAGGCCGTGATGGGTATTTATCATCATGTCCTAAAATTTCCAACGCCGGTTGGCGTAAGAGAAGTTAGGGGTGAACAGCGAGCCTCCCGAGAGTGCTACAATATGGCCTTTAAAGAGAAGGCACATAAGTTGTTAACAATCCGAGGAGAACCTCCCGTGGTCATAAACTAGACGGTCAAGTGCCACAAAATACTCGAGAACCCATTGACGAAGCATTATGGCTTAACTAAGAGGGTTGTCATCGAGTCAAAGCAGTCGCCCGTCCAGCCACATACGGACCGGTCACCTCGGATGGAGGTTGCTCCCTCGTCCGTGGAATCTCGAGCACTCAAAGAAATACTACTTGTAACCTCTCTCTATATGCAGTGACTCCGCCCAGGAGCTTATGCATGTGTAACAACTCCCATAGGGAGACCAATAAAGAGGTTATTAATAAAGTGCTCAGATTATTCAGAATTCTTGTGACTGCACCTCCTTAAAGCACACGTATAACCAAATTGCAATGAGATGGAACAAGTAAAAGAATACAACGCCAGAGAAAAAAAAAAATTTTTAGTGTTCTTATTATTTGAAAATTGGTTGAGGGATGCCACACATCCTCAACTAGTACATTGAATCGAAAGTAAAGACAGTAAAAGGTAAAATCAAGGCCTGGAGAGCAGCCGTGATATGGTTATTCCTATGAATAAGCATCTACCTACTTGGAAGAATTCCAACTATCCCTAAGAAGTGGCCTCATCACCTCCTTCTTCTTCTGAAGACGGTGAGGTAGAGTCACCTTGCTTGGCCTCCCAAGCTGCTGTGTCCAATGTCGACTCATAATCATCATCTTTAAGGATGAGGCGGCGGAATTGCTCGGGATCGGGGTTCGCTGTAGGGATAAGCTCTTCCACCAAGTTTAACTCCTCAGCTATGGGTAACTGATCAATCTCTGGATGGCGGTCATGGAACCATCTACGCACCCCATTGACTCCCTCAATGTAGGAGCGTTCCATAGCTTGCTGGTAGATGCGACCCCTACGGAAGCGAGCCACTGCTTTGCCTATCCTACCCTGCTCAGCAGTAGCTCTCTCTCGAAGTTCTTGGCTAAAATCATTGGCCCTTTTACGCTGGATAGCTGCCTCCTTCTTGGCCTCGGACAAGTCAGCCTTCAGCCTACCAATCTGTTCCTTCATCTCTGCCATTCTACTTTCCGTCTTGGTTAAGTTGTCAAGGCAGATTAGATGCTTCGCCTTCCAGTCGTCAACCTCGGAAGTGAGAAGGTTTACTTCCTTGAGGAGGTTGGTATTGGTAGACTCCCCTTGAGCCAAGGGTCCTGTCGCCTACAAAAAGGAAGCCAAGGAGAGGGAAGGAGTTAAGGCATGACTGTCAAAGTATAAAGAAAAAAGGAAGAGAGGGTTTCAATGAAGCCTAACCTGAAGGATGATGCCCATCCCGACGGCGATCGCATCAAAGTATGAGAGTTTTACGTCTCCTGGAAAGACATTGGTAGGCATGAGGCGTGCAGCATTTTGAGACAACTCCTGAAGGTAGTCTCCACATGTTGAGCCGCCCTGAAAGCCCGTACTGTCAAAAGTAAAGCGCTTGGGTAGCTGAGTGGCTGAAGGTAAACGGCTCCCAGTAGGCTGGGAGGTTGCCACTTCACCCGCAGGCTGAACGGAGGCAGACCTTTCAGGAACTGGCTTCCGTACGGGAGCCTCCTTGTGACTACTAGCTCTCCTCTTCGGAGGTCTGAGAATTGGAGGACTGCCACTCCGCTTCTTCTGGGATGAACTAGGTTTGTCATGAGTGAAAGGCTTAAGTGGCATCTTGGCTACGAGTTGAGCAAACCGCTTCTTGGTAGGATGTAATGGGAATAGTCCTGCACGAAAATAAAACTGGTAAGACTGCAAGTACATGTTTGATGAAATAAGATCGAAAAGTAACGACCCAGCTTACCTTCCGGAGGAATGGGAGGTGATAAGCCAAGACGGGCCAACTGCTCCCGATCAGTGAGGTTATTCACGTTCTTCGCATCCACGGGTAGCTTGAGCACCACTTGCAAGTCGTCCCTCTCTTTTTGAGACAACAGCGGACGCTTGGTCCAAGAAGCTGCAACAAAAACAGAAAATAATGTCAGTCGATCAAGAGTGGTCATAACAAAGTCAGATAAGGAGCCATTATAATATGGTACCACAAACACCAAAATGCCTCCTAATCTTCAACTTCTCCCCCTTTGGACGAGCAGCTTCCTGATACTTCCAACCGCCACCACACCAGAATTGCTTAAACTTCCATTCTTTCACATGGGAAGGAATGCCAAAAAGGCGGTTGGGGTCATCCGTCTTCCCTCGTTGGGATATAAATAGTAACCCGTCTTCTCTCCATTCGGCGGGTGAATGGCAAATATGTGCTTAACATGATTGGTGGTAGGGTCGCCAAGGCCGGCACTTCTGAATAAACTTTGAAAAGCTATCAGAAGCCTCCACCCATTGGCCGACAGTTGGGAAGGAGCGATGCCCATAGCATCGAGTATACGGCGAACGTAGTTATCAAAAGGCACCCGGAGACCAGCTCTCAATAGCTCTAAGCTTAGACCAATGACACCGCGGGGTGGCTTACTCCACCGATCACCCTTCCTTGGAAGAAACAGGATGACCGAAGCAGGGATAAGGAAATGGGCTCTATATGTCTTTAATCGGTCTTCTGGAAGCTGGTTATCAATATGGTCCGCCTCCCACCACTTTTCGGCCTCCGGTTCGCTATCCGAGGTAGCAGAGGACGACCAGTCGCTGTCCCCTTCAGTGTTTACCACCTCATGGTTGACAGAATTTTGTCCCAACTCCCGATCCGGACCCAAGAAGTTTTGATAAAATTCGTTAACTTCTTTACGGTTGGTCGCCGGATCCTTGTCCCTGGAAGACTGGGTTTGATGACTCGGTTCCCCCCGTATCAACCTTACAGTGGTTTTGACTCTAGCCATCTGCACAGTCAAAGAGGGGTCGTTAGTCATCAAACCAAGTCTACTGAGGGAAGGAAGAGGTGAGTAAAAAAAAAAAAAAAATTGCTGGGGGACTGTATCGAGAGTCCGCGGGAGCACACCCGCGGAGGATAAAGTATTCAAAGTTAGAATGTCCGCGGAAGCACACCCGCGGAAGAAAAAATATATTGAAACTTGAAAGTCCGCGGAAGCACGCCCGCGGAGGAAAGTTTATTCAAGTTTGAAAGTCCGCGGAAGCACACCTGCGGAGGAAAAATTATTAAAGCTTGAAAGTCCGCGGAAGCACACCCGCAGACCCGCGGAAGTACGCCCGCGGAAGAAAAATTATTCAAGTCTGAAAAATCCGCGGGATCACGCCCGCGGATCCGCGGAAACACCCCCGCGGAGAAAAAATTATTTAAGTTTAAAAATCCGCGGAAACACCCCCGCGGAGAAAAAATTATTTAAGTTTAAAAATTCGCGGAAACACCCCCGCGGAGAAAAAATTATTTAAAGTTTGAAAATTCGCAGAAAACCCCCCGCGGGAAAAAATTATTTAAGTTTGAAAAATTTTCAGAAACACCCCCGCGGAGAAATAATTTTTGAAGTTTGAAAATTCGCAGGAACACCCCCGCGAAATAAAATGAAGTTTCGGAATTTTCACAAACACCCCCGCAATTTTTAAGTAAAAGGTTTTGAAATTTTACACCAGCACCCCCGAAGTTATATGAAAATTTCGAAATTTGCTAATATGCCCCCGTACTTATTCAAATTTTCTGCATGAAGTCCTTGCAAATTCACGTAAAACCTGCATGACGCAGGCAGCAAGGCCAGCGCCCAGCGCTCGCGCGAGCAGCGCCCAGCGCGCACGCAATCGCCCAGCGCGCCCAGGCTGCACGCCTAGGCAGCGCGCCCATGCAGCGCGCCCATGCTGCGTGCCCGGGCAGCAGCCCATGGGGCCTCGCCTGCTCGCCTAGCGCGCACAGGCCCTCGCCTGCTCGCCCAGCGCGCACAAGCCCTCGCCCGCTCGCCCCGCGCGCACAGGCCCTCGCCCGCTCGCCCCGCGCGCACAGGCCCTCGCCCGCTCGCCCCGCGCGCACAGGCTCTCGCCTGCTCGCCCCGCGCGCACAGGCTCTCGCCCAGCGCGCCCATGCAGCGTGTCCAGGCAGTGCGCCCAGGCAGCGCGCCCATGCTGCGCGCCCAGGCAGCACGCCTAGGCAGCGCGCCCATGCTGCGCACCCGGGCAGCACGCCCAGCGCGCCCATGCTGCGCGCCCAGGCAGCACGCCTAGGCAGCGCGCCCATGCTGCGCACCCGGGCAGCACGCCCAGCGTGCCCATGCTGCGCACCCGGGCAGCACGCCTAGCGTGCCCATGCTGCGCGCCCAGGGACTCCACCACGTCCAAAAACTCATTCATATTTCTTTTTCTTTCACACACAATCGCATAAACATACGTAGGGCATAATCCGTACAGAATTTTTGCATTAAAGAAAAATTTTTTCCATGCACTCTAAAGTGTATACACAAGTGAAAAGTACTTACTTGTGGCGGTTGGAAAATCCGGGTTCAGGTTGGAGAGTCCTGTTTGCTGGGGTCACTTGTACTGATCGCCTCCCGGGTGCTCTCTCCTATTTTTGAGTAAACCCTACTCCCCAATACTTGTGTTTTATATAGAGCACCAACTTAGGGTTTAATAGATCACATATTTGGGCTGGCCCCTTGACGCATTTTATTTTTAGCCCAGAAATAACTAAATAGTCCCTACGTCGACCCATTGGTCAACTTGGGCCTGGGGGGACTACTGTTATGGCCATAATAATATTAGGGCCTAATTGTCTCTAACACAGTAAGCCCATTACTGTGGTCCATTATTTGGGCCCATTATCTGGGCCCATTATCTGGGTCCCACAATGACCCAGCCCAGCTCAATTATTTATGATACGGTAAGCCCATTACCGTATCCCATTACATGGGCCCATTACAGTAAGCCCATTACTGTATCCCATTATCTGGGCCCATTACAGTAAGCCCATTACTGTATCCCATGAGCTGGGCCTATTACAGTAAGCCCATTACTGTATCCCATTATCTGGGCCCGTTACAGTAAGCCCATTACTGTATCCCATTAGCTGGGCCTATTACAGTAAGCCCATTACTGTATCCTACTATCCGGGTCCATACGGTAAGCCCATTACCGTATCCCATTACATGGGCCCATTACAGTAAGCCCATTACTGTAGCCCATCTTCTGGGCCTATTATCTGGGTTCCACAATAGCCCATCCCGACTCCTATATATCCCCTCCGGAACGTTGCTCAAGGTAACTTTTTACATGTTGACAAATGCACATTTTCTCTGAACTCTTTATCTCTCTACAATTCCTTTAGTTTGAGAGCTTCTCTCTCTAGGAATTTCTCCCAGAGAATTCCGGAGTGCCGGATACTGACTTGAGCGTCGGAGGGTCACCGCCGGCACTAGCGCCGGCACCCCTGACCGTTTTTCTGTGCTCGCAGGACCGGACCCGACACACGACCCGAGCTCCGACCCGCTCCCCCGGCCGTCTGGAAATCGTGCATCAACATTCTCCTTAAATTTAAATGATCTAGTACAAAACACATCTTGAATTGCAAATTTTTTTCTTTTAATTGTTGCCCTTTCCAATTTATGAACAATTTTTATATTTCAAATACTATATGATATCCATTAATTTGGTGTAATTATGTTATTTACAAACATCAACTACATATCTAACATGCATATCTTAATCTCATTGTTGCCATAGATTATGGTGTCTAATCTAACATTATTGGAGTGATTTTCTGCGTTAGTACAATGCACCTCTCATGGAAATCGTCTTTTCAGAGCAAATTGTCATCATCGATGATCATTATTCATCACGGGAGATAAAACTAAGAAAACCCAAGAGATAAACATTCTAAAATATTCTCATTTACACCGCAGCCATGAAAATATATAAGATAATCAACATATTATAATAATAATAATAATAATCCAAATACTTGATAATACATTACATGCAAGCATTCCGAAGACTCAAATATTGCAAGAAGAAATTACGCATATAACCAAGATGTGGGATATATTTATGATAAATTAAGTAGAGTTGTCAAAAATGAATTTGTTGAGGAGTTTAACAAATTCATTGGCAGCTTCTGAGTAGGGATCATTTGTGAAGAAGCCATGTTGCTTTCCTTCAAACTCAATGTAATCAATGTTCTTTCCAATGTCTTTTAACCTCTTTGCATAGTCCACAGCCCTATCTCTTAACAATTCACAGCCACCAGCAACCACCAAGATGGGGTCGAGTGCCACTGCTTCAAGGCTAGGGCTCATGGGTCCAAAAGGATTGGCCAAAGGGTGGTCTCTGCTAGTTTCTTGATTGTGATCAATTGGCAAAGATAACCTCCAAAATCTGTTGATGAAAGATATTTAATTATATGTCTAGTACAAAGGGTGGGCAAAAGTCTCACGTAACTTTATAAAAAGAAAATATGAAAAACAAAAACAAGTGCTCCACAAAGGAGTGAAACTACATGGGGTTTAGGTAGAAAGTTTCTAATACTGGATAACTTGAAAAGTTTGTTTATGACAACTTTCTGTTTTAGCATAAGACAAGAGGAGAGAAGATGATCATGAATCATGATATTGGATGAAGCACTACCATGTTCGTGATTCAAGCCAGAAGGTTGGCAAGTCATATTATGATGGATTAGGCACTATCTTAGAACTTCATAATAATCACTACACGTGGATAAATTAAACATTTGGGTTATCCTAATGTGCTACAAGCAAAGAGATATTTAGATCATAATAATAATAATAATAATAATAATACTAACACATGTATGTTCTGGAAGTCCCTTAATCTAGAACCAAAATAAATAACAAAACAAATACAATTGATAACACCATATTAGTTAGGCGGGAGAATAAATATATATGTATATGTACACTAAAATATGATCACAGGTTCACTCCTTAGATTAGTAAACTAAGCATAGATTAATCAATTAAAATATGGTTTTTGGCAAAGGGGAGGAAACAAGTAGAGATTGGATTTTTGAGAAGTTCACTAAACGTGGCTAGTTTTGGTTCGTGGAGGAAAGGACGATTCAAGAAGAGCCAAGTGGATTATACTAATTCCACAACTTTTGGCATTGGTGAGATATGAATGTATATAGATGCACACAGAAATGGTGTCTTACATCGATTTGGTTACGTTGTTTATTCATTAATTAATTTGTATAGTAATGTAACAGGGTTAATTAATAATTGGGGTGAACAATTCAAGGTCAAATTGCAATATGCATGTAAAATAAGAAATATATATATATATATATATAGAGAGAGAGAGAGAGAAAGAGAGAGAGAGAGAGAGAGAACTGGCTCTTTCATAACCTTTTATAATTAATGGATCTACGGCGGCCTTCTGGTTGGCTAGTTTTACCTTTTTCGTCTTCTAGTCGCCACTATCCCTCGTGCATATAATTAAATCAATCTGAGTATATATCTAAATTCATTCATCGATCACTTCATGAGTCTCATTCTCAATACAACGAAAGTAAATTATTTGTAGGCAATAAGGACACTCATCGCACATGCAATGTAGTAATATTATTGGGACCCATCAATTGGCATGCAATGAAAGCAAAACATGCACATTCACTCCCATTTAGATTTTGCCCTATACAAAACTTTTTATTAATAAGAACTCGCAGGTTACATGTTTGATCATAATCAAAATTAAATTTTTGACTTTGATATACCATTGGCATAGCTTAATTAACTTAAATATGTGCTCTTAATTAATATATCTATATATAAGAAATTGTATATCTATATCCCTTTAAAATTGAATTCTCAATTCTCGATTATAAGTTTATCTATAAGAAATATCTATAAACAATTGTTTTATTCTATGAATTGAAGTATATCAATATAATAAAAAAAAAATTCCTTCTCTCTCTCTCTGTGTGTGTGCTATGTGACATTCTTCTCATGAATTACTTAATTAGGAGATCATTATATGATCTCCTTTTTGTAAATGGATGTTGATTTCAGCACTTGCTACACTTCCCACTATCTAATATTCACAACTAGTGATTTGATATATTTTAATTATCACATGCAAATTTTGTATACGGTGGATCACTTTATAGAGAATATATAAAATTAACTTCAAATTAATATATATATATTATCTTAATTATTGGATTTTGTAGATTAATAATTATAAATTTGTATCTACTTTTGCATTAAAAATCCATATATAGCTAGTGCAAGTATAAATCAAAGGTCAATTTGTGAAGAATTGATAGGCTATAGCTAGCTAGAACAATACAAAAGATAATATCACAATCATTATAATGTAGTGTCGCTTGTGATTAGTGGATTCATAGGTATATTTTCATGAAAGTGAGGTCACGTACAATACATTGCTATAAGTTAGTGGCACCACCTTTATGTACACACCCAAGAACACTTTTAGTCCATTTTGTGAAATTGATGTGCGCAATTCAAACAACCAACAAAGCTCAAATTTTACAAACTAGCCATCACTGCTTGAAAGCAAAGTGTGAGGCCAAAACAATGATATTGTTTCATATACACTAGATAATCATTTCCTTAATTAAGTTTGCCAATTAACTAGGTAGACTTACTTGATTATATAAAATTACCGACTACAACCTCAGATTTTATACTCACATATTTGGATAAAAGCATAAGGAATCTTAATCCAAAAATAGCAAGGCAATGCCCATTAGCTGGAGAAGTCATCATAAGCGAAGGAATAGATTAAAGTGTAAAGTAATCCCAAAGCTTGAGAGAAGAGGAATTCATAGCAACTTAAAAACCCTAAAGGGTATTGTATTCCATATCATTCCCACATAGTATCCGGAGATATTGAAGTAAAAATAACAAAAACAAGAAGCAACATATATATGGGCATGCATGAATAAATATGTACATAATAAATTTAAAGTTAAAAGAGACCGAAGAATAAATAAATTCTTACTTGTCAAGTAAATCCAAGTTCAACATAGCTTCACTTGGTCCTTCCTCAGACTTTGTCCTAGCAACTCCACCAAAAAATGGCGCCAACAGCACATAACCTTGGACCCGAACCGGATCCAACTCAGGTGAACCAGCCCCGAGTTGAACCGCTAAGTAATGTGCAATATTACCACCGGATGAATCACCAAGAACAAAAACATGGTCAAAGTCAACCTCACCATCACTGAACCATGCAGGATCACTATTTTCACTCAGAGCCTGAGCTTGCAGCCATTTCATAGCGTTCAAAGCATCCTCCATGGCTGCCGGGAGGCGATGTTCTGGCGCCAACCTGTAGTCTAGAGCAAGCACAAGAGCGTTGAGGGAAGAAGCGAGGCGGAGGCAACAGTTGTGAGAGTTTGGCCATAAGCGTGAGCCTACACAAAAGCCTCCACCATGAATGAAAACAACAACAGGAAGCTTACGCTTGGCAGCAGCAGCAGCAGCAGCAGGAGTTTGACATATATTATTATTGGGTTTGTAAAGGCGAAGATTGAGATTGTTTTTTGGGTCATAACGATAGTCTTTGAAGATAACTGATGTTTCATTGACGATTGGCATGTGGAAGCCAATGTTGTTGGACCTGAAAACGCTGCCATCGCTGAATAGTTGAAGAACTCCCATGCAATCTTCCACTATACGAGGAAGGGAACCCATTTGCTTAATTTCTATATGCTTAAGCTTTATATTGAAAGAGAGATGGAGAGATTTTTTTTAATGATTTGTTGGTAGTAGTGAAGGTGATGGAGCTAGTTTGTGTTACTTTCCTCTTGCTAACAACTAATTGTGTGTGTGCGTGTGTGTATATAGGCAAGTTAAGAAGAGGGCAGACAGGGCAGGGGTGGACAAGAGATATTTTTTAATGTTTGAGGTTGAACGAGTCATTTCACTTGGGTTCATGTTATGGAAGTTGGTGCTATTACCGTATGAGGTCATGGCCATTGGTTTATTTTTCAATATGGACCATGGATATCCATATATGAACATATAATAAGCTAACTCAATTGGTGGCCAATACTGGCCATACCAATGTTCTTAGGTTGAAGATTCATATCATTTTGTTAATTTGATTAATGATAATTTAAATTATTCATTAATTAGTGGAATTTAATTTAGTTAATATTGAGTGATTCAATAATGAAGAATGAAGCAAAGATTCATTCTATCTAAACTCAATTTAACATCATATGTCAATCATACAAAATATAGTTCTCTGAAAGCTTCTATGTATCTAACAATAAGGTTAAGAAAGTTTGATCAAAATTAATGCTATGGTGGTTTAATGGAAAACATAGCTTCTTCTTTTTTTTCTTTTTTTTTTTTCTATTCCTTTGAAGATTTCAAGAGACAGTGTCTTTAAGTAGTGAGATCATCAAAATCTCTATAGTACTTAGCTTTCTAAATTTGGAAATACAACTAGCAACCTCATTACATGGTTGTGAACAAAATTCTTATTATTGTCAAAGATGATCGAAATAATATTCTATAAAATATGGGACCTAATGATTGTCTGGCTCCAACCGTTGCTGTACCATTTCAATGTAATTTCTATCTACCTTTTTAATGTCATTTGATTCATTGATATTTTATAAGTGTTAGCATAGATATTTATTTGAAAAAATTCATGGTTAAAATAGTTGTATGTGTTTGTGTTTGTATAGAATTTTTTCAGTTGAATGGTGTAATTTAATGATGTTTAATTTTATTATACTATTTCTAACAAAGATGTTAATTTTCAATGAATTATTAGTGTGAAATCCAAAGAAGTTTTGAAAGTTTTAAGATCTACCATCGTTTTAAGTACTTAATTAAGGATTGCTGCAATTTGTGAAATAACCCTAAATTATTTTGAAAACAAATTTTTTTTTTTTGAGAACTGAAAAATATTCTAAATCAAAGTCAACATAGTCATAACATAAACATTAAAATGGTTATTTCAAAATAAAAAGAAAATCCTAAGAAATAACATAATCACGAAGTTATTATGCTAGTTGTATATCTATGTGACACTGTAGATAACACCAACATAAGGGGCAAAAAGATAAAAGATAGTTCGGATCTCCCAATCCCATTGTGATTGAAACACTTTCTCCTATATATATGTTGGCATCATCTATATTTTTAATTAGATAAATTAATTTCCCTCGATAAACAAAAATATAAAGTTTACAAAAATCTCATAACGTTTTTCTATTATTGATAAATTTAGAGTGACTGATTATTTCAAAGCTATAGCAGTCTCGATCTAGTTCTGCACTATCGTCTAAATAATAATGGCCTGATTTATCATAGATTTTATTGTAATGATAAATGTACAGGGGTTGGTTGAATTAAGGGAAGCAGCTAGCGCAATTGAAGGTAAACAGCTCCAAACTTTGTGAATGTAATTGGAGGTCAATCATTCACTGAATTAAATCACTGTGGTGTATAGTTAATTCCAGTCAAATCCAACTCCGGAGCAACACCGCCTAGCTGGAAACAAAAATTTTATATGGTGAGTATCACATACCCCCTTAAGGTTTCTCAAAATCTCATACGTCGATGAAATCATAGCATATCATAATCCTTTTATCGTTATTTTAAAGAAAGTTGATGATGGTTAAAAAACGGGTTAGTGAAACTTTCCAAATCACTTATTCAGAGACGATGTTATATAATTTTCGACAATTTTCTAGGAAGATATGTGAAATTTACAATTTTTTGTTTTTTGATAGAAAAAAGTAACATACACATAATGTACATATATTAAACACAGGCGAAGTGAACAATGTGTTGGAAAGCTAAGGCTGAAATTGGCAAAATATTCCAACATATATGCCTAAAAGTAAATCCAGCTATTATAAAGTTCTCTTAAGCATGAAGTTAAAATGCTTGAATTTATACCCCACTTAGATTCTTTTTTTTTTTTATTGCTTAGAGCACATCTATAATGAAACCAAATATCTGTCCTCTCTTTTTCTTCTTAATAACCAACTAATTAATAATATAAAGACAAATTTTATGAGTAAATCTAAATTATGAGCTGACATTTCTAGGTTTGCTCCAATTTTAAGAATGAGTCTCAAATGATCCTAATATTATTTATTTGAAAACATACTACACATGTATTACAATTTTAAGAATCATGCTCGAATTCCCTGTTACTGTTAGCAATGTAAAAACTAGAGAAGAGAGACGTGATCATACAATTTGTAATTGTATAAGAAGTTTTTTGATCATATATCCGTCACTTGGATGGAATTTTATGTTGGAGATTGGAGCATGTTAAAGGCTAAGCAAACATTCACAATGTAATGTAGGTGAATCATATGGCATTCGATGAGTTGGTAGGATAGTGACAGTACATACGTCCGTTACGATGCGTCCAATGTGAATTGATGCAGCCCTCCAAGAGTGCTACGGTCACTGGTCATAAAATGAGGTCAATTAGCCTGTGCCCAACCCGTTTGGAATTATTCAATCTATCATTTTCTAACAAGATTTTAGGGTTTCAAATGAATCCTAGTAATTATAGGATCTTGAATATTTTTAGCTTTTTTATATAAAAAAAAAAAAAAACTAATAAAGCTCCACTGGTGTGTTGGACTTCCAATTTGTCCCTACTCCCCTTCTGTCTTTTTCCTTGCATTCACATCCATCTTTATTCCTCTGCCAATTTATCACTTTTGTGAGTGCTGCGAGGTGCAGTAACTTCCTTTTCATTCATTGGAAGAACATGCATCAATAGCCCTGGAATGGCCAAAACTTTCACCAAAAAGTTACAGTTCTCAGTGCCCAACTGAGCCAAATCAATCCAAACAAAACTCAGCTCAGGTTGTCACTTTAATGCCATTCTACATGGCTGGAAAAAGAGATGAGCTCAAGGAAAACAACATTGAAAGACAACTGTATTTCTTTCCCGTGCTCTAACTTCATTGTCACAGAATTTACATCTCATGCTTGCAAGTTGCAATTATTATGACTCTCTTTCGGTTACTGAATGGAAAGTCTTGATCGAGATAGACTTAACTATACCCTTCTAAACACAAGGGGGAAACCCTTGTCCACAATTTTCCGAAAGATAGCATGGGTCAGGCATATGACCACGTTTGCCTTCGTGCAAAGCAGACCTGCAACTGGGGTTAACAGTTCTATATTCTAATATACCACAGGAATTACTTTCACAGAGCACAGTGCACATCAGCCAAGGGAAGAAAGCCGCGAGATTGGTGATGCAAGTTCAGAAGCAAATATGTGGTGGAATAAGCTTTCCTGGATTCATGATGTTGTTTGGATCTAAAGTTGCTTTGATTCTTTTCATCGTCTTCAAAGCCTCTATCCCAAGCTCCTTTTCAAGATACTGGAATCATAAAGCAAGCCCAAATTACTAATAATTGTACTTCCAGTTAAAATATTTTGAAACAAAATAGCATTTACAACTGGAGAACCAATCCCACTAAAGTTAAAAAGTTTGAGATGAGAATAAAAGAGGAACAACTGAAACAAAAGATCTTAAATTTTGGTCTTATCACAGACTCTGAATGGTGAATATATTTTAACTGCGCCCACAATGTAATAAAGTTAGTTATGACGCATTAGTTTATGCATATCTTGCCACCTTTGCAAATG
Organism: Boswellia sacra; assembly: GCA_013180625.2. Classification (NCBI taxonomy): domain Eukaryota; kingdom Viridiplantae; phylum Streptophyta; class Magnoliopsida; order Sapindales; family Burseraceae; genus Boswellia; species Boswellia sacra. Next base: position 928 of record SNVD02000001.1, on the reverse strand, counting down.
AAATTCGTTTTGTGCACAAACGTCACAAACCATTGACCTAATGCAAGAGCCAAGGCATGAGAATATAAGTTTGTAATTGGATGCTTCCGACTTTGTCAATAATTAACTGTTACATAATGAACTCTTTTAAGTCACATCTAAGAATGAAATACCTTTAGTTTCCCTGTGCCAACACCATGTTCACCAGTACATGTACCTGCTCATTGATAAATCAAGCTTTAGCACAAAAAAATGACTAAGCATTGTAATAGCATGCTCCTTGAGTAAAGATATCTTTGTTACTTAGGAAGCAAAAGATACTGAAGGTATTTTTGGAATTTGTATAACTAATCGTCCATATCTTATGTAAATAAATGAAGCACCACTATCTGTAGCCTCAATTATTTGTTATCTAAAAACAAACAAAAATATTATATTTATAACATCCAGAAAAACAGTATGCACCTTCCATGGACAAGGCAGTATAGACCATGAATTGGTTCAACCTTTCTGCTTCCCGCCGCTGCTCTTCTTGGCTAGGATCAAACAGAATCACAGTGTGGAAGTTTCCATCACCAGCATGAGCAATAACTGTGCTGTTGTTAGGATCAAAATAGGGCATATCCAATACAAGTTTAATAAAACTGCCCATTGCCGATAAAGAAACATAAAATGCTTTAATCCACAAACTGTTTTAAAAAGGAATACTAATTCTACACATTACCAAATCAGTGGAGATGCATCTAGCTCCTTTTTGGACTTTGATATTAATTCTGCCAGGCTAGATAGAGGAACACATACATCCTGAACAGAAAAAAGAACCTTAAGCAACATAAGAAAGAAAAAGGTACTATAATTTCATAATTTTATGAACAAATCCTTGTAATTAAATCTTATGTTCCAGAAATCACCAATAAAAAGGAGATGAATTTCCAGAAAAAGTATTGCA